>VZQC01013833.1:711586-809015 GCA_009823505.1 Rhizomys pruinosus
AGGGCACAATGGAGCAGTGTGTTGACACCATGGAGCACTGTGATGGCACAATGCAGCAGTGTGATGGCAAAATGTAGCAGTATGATGACACAATGGAGCAGTGTGATGACACAAGGGTACAGTGTGATGACCAATGGAGCAGCGTGATCACATGATGAATCAGGTTCAGGGCACAATGGAGCAGTGTGATTACACAATGGAGCACTGTGATGGCACAATGGAGCAGTGTGATGGCAAAATATAGCAGGATGATGACACAATGGAGCAATATGATGACACAAGGGTGCAGTGTGATGACACAATGGAGCAGCGTGATGGCACAATGGAACAGTGTCAGGGCACAATGGAGCAGTGGGATGACACAGTGGTGCAGTGTGATGGCACAATGTAGCAGTGTGTTGGCACAATGGAGCAGTGTGATGACACAATGGAGCAGGGTGATGGCACAATGGAACATTGTGATGAAACAATGGAGCATTGAGATGACACAATGTAGCACTGTGATGGCGAAATGGAGCAGTGTGTTGACACAATTGAGCAGTGTGATTGCACAATGGTGCAATGTGTTCACAAAATGGAGCAGTGGGACGGCATATTGGAGCAGTGTGAGGGAAAAATGAAGCAGTGAGTGAACAATGTTTCAGCGTTACAACACAGTGGAGCAGTGTGATGGCACAACGGAGCAGTGTGAGGACACAATCAAGCACTGTGAGAACACAATCGAGCAGTGTGATGACACAATGAGGCTGTGTGAGGGCACAATGGAACAGTGTAAAGATTCAATTGAGCAATGTGATGGCACAATGGACCATTGTGGTGAAACCATGTAGCAGTGTGATGACACAATGGAGGAGTGTGATGACACAATATAACAGTGTGATGAAAGAGGGAGCAGTGAGATGACACAATGGAGCAGTGTGATCACACAATGGAGCAATATGTTGGCACAATGGAGCAGTGTGTTGGCACAATGGAGCAGTGTGGTGACAGAATGGAACAGTGTGATGGCACAATGGAGCAGTGTGTTGGCAAATTGGATCAGTGTGTTGACACAATGGAGTAGTGTGATGGCAAAATGGAGCATAGTGTCAGCAAAATATAGCAGTGTGATGACATATAGGAGCAGCGTGATGACACAAAGTAGCAGCATGAGGACACAATGGAACAGCGTGATGGCACATTAGAGCAGTGTGATGACACAATGGAGCACTGTGAGGTCACAATGGAGCAGTGTGAGGGCACAATGGAGCACTGTGATGACAAAATGGAGCAGCGTTATGACACAATGCAGCAGTGTGATATCAAGATGGAGCAATGTGAGGGCAAAATGGAGCAGTGTGAGGGCACAATGGAGCAGTTTGAGGGCACAAAGCACCAGTGTGAGGATAGAGTGGGGCAGTGTTATGACACAATGGAGCATTGTTATGGCACAATGGAGCATTATGATGACACAATGGAGCATTGTGATTACACAATGGAGCAGTGTGATGACAAAACTGAGCACAGTGAGAGCAAAATGGAGCAATGTGATGAAGACAATGGAGCAGTGTGAGTGAAAAATGGAGCAGTGTGATGGCACAAATTAGCAGCGTGAGGACAAAATGGAACAGTGTGAGGGCACAAAGGAGAGGTGTGATGACACAATGGAGCACTGTGATGACACAATGGAGCACCGCTTTGACACAACACAGCAGTGTGATATCATGATGGAGCAATGTGAGGGCACAATGCAGCAGCGTTTGGTCACAATGGAGCAGTGTGAGGGCACAATGGAGCAGTTTGAGGGCAGAAAGCACCAGTGTGAGGATAGAGTGGGGCAGTGTTATGACACAATGGAGCATTGTGATGGCATAATGGAGCATTGTGATGGCACAATGGAGCAGTGTGTTGGCACAATGGAGCAGTGTGATGACACAATGGAGCTGTGTGATGGCACAATGGAGCATTGCGAAGAAACAATGGAGCAGTTTTATGGCACAATGGAGCAGTTTGATGGCACAATGGAACATGTTGATGACNGCAGCAGGGGTGTCCCTGCATAAAGTAGGCCCTGAAAGGCCACTGCATGAAGCTGTGAATGTGAAGCCTGGTTGGCAGCGGAGACCCAAAGAAGACATTCGAGATGCCAGACCTGTGAGATATTTGCCAAGGAGAGCTGCATACAGGGAGTGGTACTAGCCTAAGAAAGGGATGTATGTTGCAAGCAAAGCTGGAAGAGCTGATCCATCTAGCCCTTTTGAAGTCAAGTCCCAGAAGTTGCATGTGGAGCTACAGGACTTCGCGTTTGCCCTGCTGGTTTTTGGTCTTGTTTTGGTCCAGTATTTCCTCACTATGCCTCTATTCCTCCCTTTTGGAATGGGAATGTGTATTCAGTTCCACTATACATTGGGAGTAGGTAATTTGTCTTTTGATTTTACAGGAGCTTACAGTTTAAGAGATTGGCCTGAGTCTCAGAAGAGACTTTGGACTGTAGACATTTGAATGGCATTGAAACTGGCAAAGACAATGGGGACTTTTAAGGTTGGACTAAATGCATTTTGCATTTTATATGGTCAGGAGCCTATGGAGGCCAGGGAGTGGAATGTGGTGATTTGGATGAGTGTCCCCCATAGGCTCTAGTTATTCAGACATTTGTCTCCAGTTGGTGGCGCTGTGTATAGAGGTCTTGGAGGGTGTGGGCGTGCTAGAGGAAGTGCGTTGTTGGGGGCAGGCTTAGTGAGTTTTAACAAGCCTCGTGGTCTCCAGTCCGTTCTCTGCTTCCTGTGCTCTTTGTGAGATGTGACCCTTGGTTTGCTGCTCCATATCCAGCCGCAACGCCTCCCACGACAATGGACGCTAATTCCCTGGAACCACCAATCGTAAGCACAAATAAACTCTTCCATTTATAAGTTCTTTGGTCATGGTGTTTTATCAAAGCAACAGAAAAGAGACTAATACAAGCAGTGTGATGGCAAAATGTAGCAGTATGATGACACAATGGAGCAGTGTGATGGTACAAAGGTGCAGTGTGATGACACTATGGAGCTGTGTGATGGCACAATGGAACAGGGTCAGGGCACAATGGAACAGTGTGATGACATAGTGGAGCTGTGTGATGGCAAAATGGAGCAGTATGTTTGCACAATGGAGCAGTGTGATGACTCAATGGAGCAGGGTGATGGCACAATGGAATATTGTGTTGAAACAATGGAACAATGAGAAGACACAATGGAGAATTGTGATGGCACAATGAAGCAGTATAGTGACACAATGGAGCAGTGTGATGGCACAAGGGTGCAGTGTGATGACAAAATTGAGCAGTGTGATGACACAATGGAGCAGGGTGATTGCACAATGGAGCAGTGTGATGACACAATGAAGCAAGGTCAGGGCACAATGGAGCAGTGCAATGACACAGTGGAGCAGTGTGATGGCACAATGGAACAGTGTGTTGGCACAATGGAGCAGTGTGATGACACAATGGAGCAGGGTGATGGCACAAGGGAACATTGTGATGAAACGATGGAGCTATGAGATGACAAAATGGAGCAGTGTGATGGCACAATGGAGAAGTGTGATGACACAGATGAGCAGGGTGATTGCACAATGGTGCAATGTGTTGACACAATGGAGCAATGTGATGGCATATTGGATCAGTGTGAGGGAAATTGGAGCAGTGAGTGGACAAAGTAGCAGCGTGAAGACACAATGGAGCAGTGTGATGGCACAATGGAGCAGGGTCAGGGCACAATGGAGCNGCTCTAACACTGCTCTTTTGTGTCCTCACCCTTCTCCATTGTGACATCACACTGCTCCATTGTGCCATCACACTACTCCATTTTGTCATCAAACTGCTCCATTGTGCCCTAAACCTGATCTATTGTGTACTCACCCTGCGCCATTGTGTCATCACACTGCTCTATTCTGATCTCACACTGCCCATTTTGCCATCACACGGCTCCATTGTGCCAGCACACTGCTCCATTGGGCCAACCCAAAGTTCGATTATGCACTCCCACTGCTCCATTGTGTCATCAAACAACTCCATTGTGCCATCATACTCCTCCATTGTGTCATCAACTGCTCCACTGCATCATAACCCTGCTCCATTGTGTCATCACACTACTCCATTCTGCCCTCACACTGCTCCATTTTGCCATCACACTGCTAAACTGCCCTCACACTGCTCCATTGTGCCATCACACAGCTCCATTGTGCCATCACACTGCTTTGTTGTGTCATCAAACAGCTTCATTGTGTCATCACACTGCTCCATTGGGTCATCACACTGTTCCATTGTGCCATCACACTGCTCCACTGCATCATAACCCTGCTCCATTGTGTCCTCACACTGTTGCATTCTGCCCTCACACTGCTCCATTGTGCCCTCATGCTGCTCGATTTTGCCATCACTCTGCTCCATTGTGCTCGCACAGTGCTCCATTTTGCTCTCACACTGCTCCTTTTGGACCTCACAGTGATCCATTGTGTCATCACAGTGCTCCATTGTGTCATCACACTGCTCCATTTTGACCTCCGCATGCTCCATTTTGCCCACGCGATGCTCCATTGTGCCATCACACTGCTCGATTGTGTCTTTACTCTGCTCCATTGTGCCATCAATCTGTTCCATTGTGCCCTCACAGCCCTCTATTGTGCCCTCACACTGCTCCATTGTGTCATCACACTGCTCGATTGTGCCATCACACTGCTCAATTTTGTCGTCTCAGTGCTCTATTTTGCCTTCACACTGCTCCATTGTGCCTTCACCGTGCTCTATTGTGCTATCACACACCTCAATTGTGTGATCACACTGCTCCATTGTGCCCTCATGCTGCTTCATTTTGTCTGCACACTGATCCATTGTGCTATGACACTGCTCCGTTCTGCCATCACACTGCTGAATTGTGCCATGACACTGCTCCATTGTGCCCTCACACTGCTCCATTTTGTCATCACTCTGCTCCTTTGTGCCATCATACTGCTCCATTGCATCATCTCACTTCTCTATTGTCCCCTCACACTGATCCATTGTAACCATACACTGATCCATTGTGACATCACACTGCTCCTTTGTGTCATCACACTTCTCCCTTGTGCCATCACACAGCTCCATTCTGCCCTCACACAGATCCATTGTGTCATCACACAGCTCCATTTTGCCATCTCTCTGCTCCATTTTGACATCACACTGCTCCATTACATTATCACATTGCTCCATTGTGTCATCACACTGCTCCACTGTGCCTTCACACTGCTCCATTGTGCCATCACAATATTCCATTATGCCCTCGCTTTGCTCCTTTGTTCCTTCACAGTGCTCCATTGTGACATCACAATGCTCCATTGTGTCACCACACTACTCCATAGTGTCATCACACTGCTCCATTGTGCCTTCCCACTGTTCCATTGTGACATCACACTGCTCCATTTTGTCATCACCCTGCTCCATTGTGCCATTACATTGCTCCATTCCATCATCACACTGCTCCATTGTGTCATCACACTGCTCCATTCTGCCCTCACACTGCTCCATTGTGCCCACATGCTGCTCCATTGTGCCCTCACGTTGCTCCATTTTCCCATCACTCACCTCCATTTTGCCCACACTCTGCTCCAATGTGCCCTAACTAACCTCATTGTTCCCTCACAGTGCTCCATTGTGACATCACACTGCTCCATTGTGTCATCACACTGCACCACTGTGCCGCCACACTCCTCCATTGTGTCATCACACTTCTCAATTGTGTCATCATAGTGCTCCATTGTGCCCTCATTCTGCTCCATTGTGCCATCCCACAGGTCTATTGTACCCTCACACTGCTCAATTGTGTCATCACACTGCTCCATTGTGCCATCAAACTGCTCAATTTTGTCATCACACTGCTCCATTGTGCCATCACACTGATCCATTGCATCATCACCCTGCTCCATTGTGTCATCACACTGCTCCATTATGCCCTCACACTGCTCCATTGTGCCCACACACTGCTCCACTGTGCCATCATACTGCTCCATCGTTTCATCACTCTGCTCCATTATGTAATAACACTACTCTATTGTGCCCTCATAAAGCACTTTGTGCACTCACACTGCTCCATTGTGACGTCACACTGTTCCATTGCATCATCACAGTGTTCCACTTTATCATCACACTGCTCCTTTGTTCCCTCACACTGCTCCTTTGTGTCATCTCACTGCTCCATTGTGCAATCTCACAGCTCCATTGTGTCATCAATCAGCTCCATTCTGCCATCACACTGCTCCATTGCTTCACCACACTGCTCCATTGTGTCACCACTCTGCTCCATTCTGCCCTCACACAGCTCCATTGTGCCCAAATGCTGCTCCATTGTGCCATCACACTGAACCACTGTGCCCTCACTCTGCTCCATTGTGTACGCTCACTGCTCCATTGTACCCTCACATTGTTCCTTTGTATCATCACACTGCTCCATTGTGTCACCACACTGCTCCATTGTGATCACACACTGCTCCATTGTGTACTTTCACTGCTCCATTGTGCCCTCACCATGCTCCATTGTGTCATCACACAGTTCAATTGTACCATCACACTACTCCATTGTGTCATCACAATGCTCCATTGTGCACTCACACTGATACATTTTGCTCTCACAGTCCTCTATTGTGCCTTACACTGCTCCATCGTGTCAATACATTGGTCCATTGTGCCACCACACTGCTCCATTGTGTCCTCACTGTCCTCTACTTTGCCCACTCACAGCTCCATTGTGCCCTCACCGTGCTCTATTGTGCCTTATCACTACTTCATTTTGTCATCACACTGCTCTATTGTGTCATCACACTGCTCCATTGTGCCCTCATTCTCCTCCATTGTGCCCTCATGCTACTCCATTTTGTCTTCCAACTGTGCCATTGTGCCAACACACTGCTCCATTGTGCCCTCACTCTGCTCCATTGTGTCATCACACTGCTCCATTGTGCCAGCACATTCCTCCAATGTGCCCGCCCTCTGCTCCATTGTGCCATCACACTGCTGCATTGTTTCATCACACTGCTCCAATATGCCGGCACATTCCTCCAATGTGCCCTCACTCTGCTCCATTGTGCCCTCACACAGTTCCATTGTGTCATTACATTGCTCAATTGTCTCATCACAGTGCTCCATTTTGCCCTCCTTCTGCTCCATTGTGCCATCCCACAGCTCCATTGTGCTCTCACACTGCTCAATCGTGTCAACAAACAGCTAATTTGTGCGATCATGCTGCTCCATTGTGCCATCACACTGCTCCAATTTGTCATCATACTGCTCCATTGTGCAATCATACTGATCCCACTACATCATCACCCTGCTCCATTGTGTCATCACAGTGCTCTATTCTGCCCTCACACTGTTATATTGTGCCCTCATGCTGCTCCATTTTCCCATCACACAGCTCCGTTGTGCCCACACACTGCTCCATTGTGCCCTCACTTTGCTCATTTGTGCCCTCACAGTGCTCAATAGTGACATCACACTGCTCCATTGTGTCATCACACTGCTCCATTGTGTCAACACACTGCTCAATTGTGCTGTCACTTTCCTCCATTGTGCAATCACGTTGCTCCATTTTGCCCTCACACTGCTCCACTATGTCATCATACAGCTCCATGTGTCATCATACAGCTCCATTGTGCCATCACACTGCTCCATTGTGCCCTCACACTGCTCATTTGTGTCATCACACAGCTCCATTGTGCCATCACACTGCTATATGGTGTCATCACACTGCTTCATTGTACCCTCACATGGTTCAATTGTGCCATCACATTGCTCCATATTGTCCCAAATTTGGTGCATTGTTCCCTCACACTACTCCATTGTGCCCTCAATCTGCTCCATTGTGCAATCACACTGCTCCTTTGTGTCAACACTCTGCACCATTGTGCCCTTACACTGCTCCATTGTGCCCTCCTGCTGCTATATTTAGCAATCACACTGCTCCACTGTGTCAAAACGATGCTCAGTTGTGTCATTACACTGCTCGACTGTGTCATCACACTGCTCCATTGTGCCCTCGTACTGGTCCATTGTGCCATCACATAGCTCCATTGTGCCCACAAACTGCTCCATTGTGTCATCACACAGCTCCATTGTGCCATCGCACTGCTCCATTGTGACATCACAGTGCTCCATTTTGCCCTCACTCTGCTCCTTTGTGCCATCACACTGCTCCATTACATCATCACCCTGCTCCATTGTGTCATCACACTGCTCAATTCTGCCCTAACACTGCTTTTTTGTGCCCTCACTCTACTCCATTGTGCCATCACACTGCTCCATTGTGCCCTCCTGCTGCTATATTTAGCAATCACACTGCTCCACTGTGTCAAAACGATGCTCAGTTGTGTCATTACACTGCTCGACTGTGTCATCACACTGCTCCATTGTGCCCTCGTACTGGTCCATTGTGCCATCACATAGCTCCATTGTGCCCACAAACTGCTCCATTGTGTCATCACACAGCTCCATTGTGCCATCGCACTGCTCCATTGTGACATCACAGTGCTCCATTTTGCCCTCACTCTGCTCCTTTGTGCCATCACACTGCTCCATTACATCATCACCCTGCTCCATTGTGTCATCACACTGCTCAATTCTGCCCTAACACTGCTTTTTTGTGCCCTCACTCTACTCCATTGTGCCATCACACTGCTCCATTGTGCCCTCCTGCTGCTATATTTAGCAATCACACTGCTCCACTGTGTCAAAACGATGCTCAGTTGTGTCATTACACTGCTCGACTGTGTCATCACACTGCTCCATTGTGCCCTCGTACTGGTCCATTGTGCCATCACATAGCTCCATTGTGCCCACAAACTGCTCCATTGTGTCATCACACAGCTCCATTGTGCCATCGCACTGCTCCATTGTGACATCACAGTGCTCCATTTTGCCCTCACTCTGCTCCTTTGTGCCATCACACTGCTCCATTACATCATCACCCTGCTCCATTNAGCAGTGTGTTGGAAAATGGAGCATCATGAGGGCACAAAGAAGCAGTGTGAGGACAGAAAGGAACAGTGTGATGGCACAATATAGCAGAGTGAGGACAAAATGAAGCAGTGTGATTACACAATAGAGCAAATTGATGACACAATGGAGCACTGTGATGGAAAATGGAGCATTGTGAGGGCACAAAGAAGCAGTATGAGGACAGAAAGGAACAGTGTGATGGCACAATATAGCAGAGTGAGGACACAATGGAGCAGTGTGAGGGAAAAATGCACCAGGGTGAGGTTACAGTTTAGCAGTGTGATGGCATAATTGAGCAGTGTGAGGGCACAATGGAGCAGTGTGATGACACAATTGAGAAGTGTGAGGATACAATGGAGCTGTGCGGATGGCACAATGGAGTAGAATGAGGGCAAAATGGTGCACTGTAATGACAATTGAGCAGTGTGATGACATAATGGAACTGTGTGAGGGCACAATGGATCAGTGTGAGTGCAAAATTGAGCAGTGTGATGACACAATGGAGCATCATGATGACACAATGCAGCAGTGTTATGGCACAATGGATCAGAGTGAGGGCAAAATGGATAAATGTGACGGCACAATGGAGCAGTGTGATGGCACAATGGAGCAGCATGAGGGCACCATGACGCAGTGTGAAGGCAGAATGGAGCAGTGTGATGACACAATGGAGCAGTGTGATGCTGGAATGGAGCAGTGTGATGCTGTAATGGAGCAGTGTAATGGCACAATGGAGCAGGGTGATGACACAAAGGAGCAGTGTGATGTCACAATGGAACTGTATGAGGGCACAAAGGAGCAGGGTGAGGGCAAAATGGAGCAGTGTCATGACACAATGGAGCAGGGTGAGGATGTAATGGAGCAGTGTGATGGCACAATGGAGCAGTGTGAGGGCAGAATGGATTTGTGTGATGGCACATTGGAGCACTGTGAGGGCACAATGGAACAGTGTGAGGGCAAAATGGAGCAGTGTGTGGGCACAACGGAGCAGTGTGATTACACAATAGAGCAACATGGTGACAAAATGGAGCAGTGTGAGGGCAAAATGGAGCAGTGGGTTGGCACAATGGAGCAGTGTGATTACAAAATGGAGCAGAGTGAAGGCACAATGGAGCAGGGTGATGGCACAATGGAGCAGTGTGATGACAAAATGGAGCACCATGAGGGCACCATGGCACAGTGTGAGGGCAGAATGGAGCAGTGTGATGAATAAATGGAGCAGTGTGATGCTGGAATGGAGCAGTGTAATGGCACAATGGAGCAGGGTGATGACACAATGGAGCAGTGTGATGTCACAATGGAACAGTGTGAGGGCACAATGGAGCAGTGTGAGGGCATAATGGAGCAGTGTAATGACACAATGGAGCAGGGTGATGATGAAATGGAACAGTGTGATGGCACAATGGAGCAGTGTGATGACAAAATGCAGCAGTGTGATGGCACAATGGATCTATGTGAGGGCAGAATGCATCTGTGTGATGGCACATTGGAGCACTGTGAGGGCACAATGGAGCAGTGTTTTGACACAATTGAGCAGTATGATGACACAATGGAACTGTGTGAGGGCACAATGGAGCAGGGTGTGGGCACAATGGAGCAGTGTGATTACACAATAAAGCAACATGATGACACAATGGAGCAGTGTGATGGAAAATGGAGCATCGTGAGGGCACAAAGAAGCAGTGTGAGGACAGAAAGGAACAGTGTGATGGCACAATATAGCAGAGTGAGGACACAATGGAGCAGTGTGAGGGAACAATGCACCAGGGTGAGGATACAATGGAGCAGTGTGATGGCACAATAGAGCAGTGTGAGGGCACAATGGAGCAGTGTGATGACACAGNTCCATTGTTTTATCACCTTGCTCCATTGTGCCATTACAATGCTCCATTGTGCTTTGACCCTGCTCCATTGTGCCACTACACAATGCCTCCATTGTGCTTTCACACTGCCTTATTGTGCCGCACGCTGCACCATTGTGCTCTCACATTGGTCTATTTTGCCCTCAGTATGGTCTGTTGTGCCATTTCATTGGTCTATTGTACCCACACATTGCATCATTGTGTCACACAATGCTCCATTGTGTACATACAATTCTCCATGTGTTTCCTATGACGATGTGTGACATACCAACTACATGTGCTCACATGTTAATTTTCAAGAAGCTCCATCTTATGACAGTGCCATTTGATCCTTTCTGTTCACCACTGCTCCTTTTGTCATCAACTTCTCCATTGTGTCATGACAGTGCTCCGTGTGTCATCACGCTGCTCCATTGTGTCATCCACTCTGCTCATTTTTGCCATCACACTGCTCACTTATGCATCCACAATCCTCCTTTCTGTCATTACAATGGGCCATTGTGCCAACACACTGCTCCATTTTGCGATCACTCTGCTCCATTTTGCCCTCACTGTGCTCAATTGTGCCCTCACACTGCTCCATTGTGTCATCTCACTGCTCCATTGTTTCATCACAATTCTCCATTGTGCCATCACACTTCTACATTGTGCCATCACAGTGATCCATTGTGCCATCACAATTCTCCATTGTGTCCTCACCATTTTGCATTGTGCCCTCACACTGCCTTATTGTGTCATCACACTGCTTCATTGTTCCCTCACATTGCTCCATTGTGACCCCACAGTGCTAAATTTTGTCATCACACTGCTCCATTATGTCATCACGCTGCTCCATTATGTCATCACGCTGCTCCATTGCTCCCTCACATTGCTCCAATGTGACCTCACTGGGCTAAATTGTGCCATCTCACTGCTCCATTGTGTCATCACACTGATTCATTGTGCCATCACACTGCTCCATTGTGTCATCACAATGCCCCAGTCTGTCTTCAGACAGGTCCATTGGGCCTTCAAACTGCCCAATTGTGCCCTCACATTGCTCCATTGTGTCATCAAACTGCTCCATTGTGTCATCACACTGCTCCTTTGTGTCATCACAATGCTCAATTGTGCCATCACACTTCTGCATTGTGTAATCACACTGTGCCATTGTGCCTTCACACTGATCCATTGTGCAATCACACGCCTCCATTGTGCCATCCCAGTGCTCCATTGTGCCCTAACCCTGCTCCTCTGTGTCAATATACTGCTCCATTGTTTCATAACAATGCTTCATTTTTCCATCACATTGCTACATTGTGTCATCACACTTTTCCATTGTGTCACCCCAATGCTCCATTGTGCCATCCCATTGCTCCATTGTTTCATCACACCGCTCCCTTCTGTCATCACAATGCTCCATTATGCTATCACACTGCTCCATCTTGTCATCACACTGCTCTATTGTGTCATCACACTGCTCCAATTTGTCATCACGCTACTCCATTTTGTCAACACGTTGCTCCATTGTTCCCTCACATTGCTCCATTGTGACGTTACAGTGCTAAATTGTGTCATCACACTGTTCCATTGTGTCATCACATTGCTCCATTGTGCGATCATACTCCTCCAATCTGCCCTCACAGTGATCAATTGTGACATCACACTGCTCCATGGTGTCCACACCATGTTGCATTCTGCCCTCATTCTGCCTTATTGTGTCATCAGACTGCTCCAGTGTGTCTTCACTCTGCCCTATTGTGCCCTCAGACTGCTCCATTGTGCCCTCACACTGCTCCATTGTGCCATGCCAGTGGTGCATTGTGTTATCACACTGCTCCATTGTTCCACCACAGTGCTCCATTGTGTCATCAAGATGCTCCATTCTGCAAACACTTTGCCTTATTTTGTCATCACAATGCTCCACTGTGTCCACACAGTTTTCCATTTTGCCCACACAGTCTTCCATTGTGGCCTCACAGTGCTCCATTTTCCCTGACACTATTCCATTTTGACCTCACCTGTTGCACTGTGCCCTCACACTGCCTTACTGTGTCATCACACTGCTCCATTGTGTATTCACACTGCCCATTGTGCCGTCACACTGCTCCATTGTGCTCTCACACTGCTCCATTGTGCCATCCCAGTGGTGCATTGTGTTATCACACTGCTCCATTGTTCCACCACAAAGCTCCATTGTGTCATCAACATGCTCCATTCTGCAAACACTTTGCCTAATTTTGTCATCACAACGCTCCACTGTGTCCACACAGTGTTCCATTTTGCCCACACAGTCTTCCATTGTGGCCTCACAGTGCTCCGTTTTCCCTGACACTGCTCCATTTTGACCTCCCCTATTGCACTTTGCCCTAACACTGCCTTACTGTGTCATCACACTGCTCCATTGTGTATTCACACTGACCATTGTGCCGTCACAATGCTCCATTGTGCTCTCACATTGCTCCATTTTTCTCTCACACTGCTCCATTGTGTCATCACGCTGCTCCATTGTTCCCTCACATTGCTCCAATGTGACCTCACTGGGCTAAATTGTGTCATCTCACTGCTCCATTGTGTCATCACACTGATTCATTGTGCCATCACACTGCTCCATTGTGTCATCATAGTGCCCCAGTCTGTCCTCAGACTGGTCCATTGGGCCCTCAAACTGCCCAATTGTGCCCTCACATTGCTCCATTGTGCCATCACACTGCTCCCTTGTGCTCTCACACTTCTTCATTGTTCCATCCCACTGCTGAATTGTGTCATCACACTGCTCCATTGTGTCATCACACTGCTCCATTGTGTCCTCATGCTGCTCCATTGTGACATCACGATGCTAAATAGTGTCATCATGGTGCTCCATTGTATCCTCACCTTGCTCCTTTGTAACATTACAGTGCTAAATTGTGTCATCACACTAATCCATTGTGTCATCACATTGCTCCATTGTGCCATCACAACGCTCCATTGTGCCATCACACTGCTCCAATGTGTCAACTCACTGCTCCATTGTTTCACAACAAAGCTCCATTGTGTCATCACGCTGCTCCATTGTGTCATCACACTGCTCCATTGTGTTATCACAACGCTGCATTGTGCCAAAACACTGCTCCATTGTGTCATCACACTGATTCATTGTGCCATCACATTGCTCCATTGTGTCATCACACTGCCCCAGTCTGTCCTCATACTTGTCCATTGGGCCCTCAAACTGCTCAAGTGTGCACTCACACTGCTCCATTGTGCCATCACGCTGCTCCATTGTTCCTCACATTGTGCCAATTTGACCTCACTGTGCTAAATTGTGTCATCTCACTACTCCATTGTGTCATCACACTGATTCATTGCGCCATCACACTTCTCCACTGTGTCATCACACTGCCCCAGTCTGTCCTCACACTGGTCCATTGGTCCCTCAACCTGCCCAATTGTGCCCTCACACTGCTCCATTGTGCCAACACACTGCTCCATTGTGTCATCACAATGCTCCATTGTGCCATAACACTGCACTATTGTGTAATGACACAGTTCCATTGTTTCATCACTGTGCTCCATTGTGCCACCACACTGCTCCATTGTGTCATCACACTGCTTCATTGTGCCATCACTATTCTCCATTGTGTCATTACCCAGCTCCATTGTGTTACCACTCAGCTCTCTTGTGTCATCACGCTGCGCCTTTCTGTCACCACACTGCTATACTGTGCCCTAACACTGCACCAGTATGTATGTCAACACACTGCTCCATTGTGTCATCACAGTGCTCTATTGTGCCCTCACACTGCTCCAAACTCCATTGTTGCACCCTCACTCTGCTTTGCCATTTATGTCATAAATACCTGAGCTCCATGGTGGCCTGATCCTGCTGCATTGAGAAATCACACTGCTCTTTGTATTCAACACACAGTGCTCAATTTTCTCATCACAGTGCTCCATTTTTCATCACACTACTCCATTGTGGCTCTTCACCTGCTCCATTGTGTCATCTCAGGGCTCCATTGTTTCATCACATTGTTCCTTTTTGCACATTACACTGTTCGAATTCTGTCATTCACAATCCTTCCTTTCTTCGATTACCAATTGCTCCAATGGCAAACCACCCTTTCGCTCCATTTTTGAGATGCACTCTGCTCATTGTGCACCTCACGTGCTCATATTTTGTCCGTCACACTGCTCCATTGTCCCTGACACCTGCTTCAATTGTTCCCCCACTACTCATTGCTCCATCAGTCCTACCTGGCCTCACTATGTTCCATACTTGCTCACTTGTGTCATCAAACTGCCCATTTGTTGTCATCACACTTGCTCTTTGTGTCATCAATCGATCATTTGTGCCATCCACCACTGCTGCAATTGTGTCATCTACCACTATTGCTGCTCAATGCACCATTGAAATGCGATACCAATGTCGATCAACTGTCGCATAGGCCATCCAGGTGCTCCTTGTGCGCCTAACGCCTGGCTCCATTGTGTCAACGTATACTTGCTCCATCTTTTTCATAAACAATGTTCATCTTTCCTATCACATTGCTACATTGTGTCATCACACTTTTCCTTATGTCACACAATCCTCCATGTTGCCATCCCGATATGACTCCATTTTCATCACATGTCCCTTCTTACATCAATCACTGGGTCCTCTCCACTGCTCATCTGTCGTCAGGACTGCCCATTGTCTGCTCATCACACTGTCATCCATGTATTGTGTCTTCACCTCATGTGTTATAGCTTCTCATTTTATGTCATCATGTTGGCTCTACTGTTCCCTCACATTGCTCCATGTCTTATCACAGTGCCTAACTTGTGTCATCACACTTGTTCCATTGTGCACCTCAGAGATATTGTCCAAAATGGTCCATTCTTCACAATACTATCGTGCCTTCTCAGTGTAGTGACTCCATGTGCACTCAACTGCTCCATGTGTCCACACCATTTTGCATTCTGCCCTCATTGTGCCTTATTGTGTTATCAGACTGCTCCAATGTGTCTTCACACTGCCCTACTGTTCCCTCAAGACTGCTCCATTTCATTTTCACACTGCTCCATTTTCCCAAAACACTGCTCCATTGTACCAAAACACTGATCCATTGTGCCAAAACACTGATCCACTGTGCCCTAACACTAATCCATTGTGTCATAACACACATTCACTGTGCCATCACTATGCTCCAATTTGTCATCATAATGCTCCATTGTGGCCTCACAGTGCTCCATTTTCCCTGACACTGCTCCTCGCCAATTGACCTGCACCTTGTTTGACACTGACTCCCTCATCGAGCGTGCCTGTTTATCCTCCAGTGTTTCATCATCCACTTGCTCCATTGCTGATATCACACTGGTGAGCCATTGTCGCCATCACACTTGCTTCCATTGGCTTCTCCAGCTACTCGCCTCCATTTGCTCTCATGCACGGAGAGCTCCGCTCCCTTGGTGTCATTCTCACTGTCCATTGTCTATTTCGAAGTTCAGTAGCTCCATTTTGCCACCACAACTCTATCACATTATAGTATCGCAATCAAATTAGTGTCCACCACTTGTGGACCTATCACCCCAGATGGCATCTGGAAATAGCACAGTGTGTCATCACCGCTGCTTCCTCGGAATGCTTGTCTTGTTCAGCCTACCCAGTTCGTGTCCTTGGTGTCTGATGGAATCCTAACCATATCCACCAACTGTCGTCGTCCTTCATTGTTCTCATCTCATTGCAAAAAGAAATTGATTTTACTTCACATTGCTCCATATTGTGTGCTGCCCAATTCACACTGCCTCTATTTTGTGACTCACCTCCTTGGATACGACCTCCGTCCTCCGTTCTCAGCTGGACACTCTCGACAATTGACCTCGAAGGCCTGCATTGTGTCATGCAACCATATCGTCTCCATTTGTCTTTCTCGACGACAGTGCACCAATTTGCATACAGATCATTGACTTTCATCTTCTGTGTACGCATCACAACTGCGGTAAGCATTGTGGGCCTGGTCACACTGCTCTCCATATGTTTCATTACCCCTGGCTTACTTGCATTTGGTGCCAGGTCACACAGTCCATTGTGCTGTCACATTCCTTCATTGTGCCATCACAATGCACCATTTGTGTTCTCACACTGCTCCAATGTGGCCCTCACCCTTTTCGCATTGTGCCCTACACTGTCACTTCTTAATGTGTCATCACACGTTTACTCCCTTTGTGTTACATGATCCCCACATGCCCCTTGTCGCCCTATCACGACTGCATTTCGGGACCACATTGTGCCCCCACACACTGCTCCATTGTTTGCTCTCATCTAGAGACAACGGGTTAGCACTCTAGTCTCTCACTGCGACAACAATGCCCTCAACATAACCATCCACTCCTTGCGTTAGCCGCAATCACCGATGCTCTTCCCACTTCTCCTGCCTCGTCACCTTGCTGTGAATATCTATGTGGTCCTATTCTCACACTTCCGCCTACGTTATTGTGTCATCACAATGATTACTTGTGCCATCACACTGTTCCATCCACTGATGTGGTCTATGTTCATTCCACTGCCCCCACTCCCCTGTTACCTTGCGTACACTGCGTCTCAATTCGGCCCTCAACATGCCCCTAGTTTTGCCCTCAGATTGCTCCATTGTACCATCCACATCTGCTCCATTGTGCTCTTCACACTTTCTTCCATTGTTCCATTCCCACTGCCTGAATTGTGTCATCCACACTGCCTTCATTTGTGTCATCACAACTTGCTCCATGTGTCCTTCTCGCTTAGTCTATTCGCGATTTGTTCATGTCATTTGAATTCCGCTAGAAAACCAAATGCTCATCATTGAGCACTCCATTTACTCTTACCTCCACCCTCACCCTTTTTCTTCTCATTTTGTAAACAACTTATGGACGTAGACTAAATTGTATGCTATCTCGACTTACTAATGTCACATCGTGCCATCACACTTTAGTGTTCCTTGTGCACAATAGACAAATAAGACCTGTTCCGCACACCATGATGAGCCATAGCTTACTTGCTAGCCCTTTCTCTCTGCACACTAGGATATGTCATCTCATGCCTAGCTTAGTCTATCTCCACAACATAAGCTCCATTGTGCACATCCACGCTGCTCCATTGTTGTCATCACACTTCTCCACTGTGTCATCACAAACCTCCACTGTGTCATCACAAACCTCCACTGTGTCATCACAAACCTCCACTGTGTCATCACAAACCTCCACTGTGTCATCACAAACCTCCACTGTGTCATCACAAACCTCCACTGTGTCATCACAAACCTCCACTGTGTCATCACAAATCTCCATTGTGCCCTCACACACTGCTCCATTGTGCCAGATCAACGCTGCTCCACTTGTTCCCTCACATTGCTCCAATGTGACCTCACTGTGCTAAATTTTTTCAATCTCAATGCATCCATTTCGTTATCACAGCGTCATATCACTTTATGCTATGCCAGTCATTCCACTGCTCCGTTGTGTCATCACGTTGCCCCAGTCTGTCCTCACACTGTCCATTGGGCCTCACACTGAACCCTTTTGCCCTCACACTGCAAAATTGAGCCCTCAAACTTCTCCATTGTGCCCTCACACAGCTCCAACGTGCCACCACACTGCTCCATAGCATCATAACACTGTTCCATTGTAATATCACACTGCTCAATTTTGAAATCACACTGCTCAAATGTGCAATAACATTGCTCCATTGTTTCATCACACTCTTCCATTGTGCCACNGTCACCACACTGCTCCATTGTTTCATCACGCTGCTCCATTGTGTCATCATGCTACTCCATTTTTCCCTCACATGGCTCAATTGTGACCTCACGGTGCTTAATTGTGTCATCACACTGCTTCATTTTGTCATCACACTGCTTCATTGTTTCATCACAGTGCTCAATTGTGCCATCACACTTCTCCATTGTGTCATCTCACGGCTCCTTTCTGTCATCACAATGCTCCATTATGCCATCACACTGCTCCTTTGTGCCCTTACTTACTCCATTCTGTCAAGTCAAACTGCTCCATTGTGCGATCAGACTGCTCCATTGTGTCATCATGCTGCTCCATTGTTAACTCACATTGCTCCATTGTGACTTCACAGTGCTGATTTCTGTCATCACACTGCTTCATTGTGTTATCACACTGGTTAAAAGTTTCCTCACACTGCTCCATTTTGTCAACACAATGCTCCCTTGTGTCATCACACTGTTCCATTGTGTCATCACAAGGCTCAATTGTGCCAACACACTCCTTCATTGTGTCATCACACTGCTCCATTGTGGCATCACATTGCTCAACTGTGGCATCACATTGCTCCACTGTGTCATCACAATGCTTCATTGTGCCATCATACTCCATTGTTTCATCACACTGCTCCATTCTGCCAACACAATGCTCCATTTTGCCATCAAATGGTTAAAAGTGTCCATTACACTGCTCCATTTTGTCATCACAATGCTCCGTTGGGTCATCACACAGCTCCATTGTGTCATCACAATGCTTAATTGTGCCAACACACTCCTCCATTGTGTCATCTCACTGCTACATTGTGCCAACACACTGCTCCATTGTGTCATCACGCTGCTCCATTGTGTCATCACACTGCTCCATTGTTAACTCACATTGCTCTATTGTGACTTCACAGTGCTAAAATGTGTCATCACACTGCTTCATTGTGTCATCACACTGCTCCATTGTGCCACCACATTGCTCCATTATGACATCACACTCTCCACTGTGTCATCACAATTCTCCATAGTGCCATCACACTGCTCCATTGTGTCATCACTATGATCATTTGTGCCATCACCCTCCACCACTGTTTCATCACATTACTCAATTGTGTCATCACGCTGCTCCATTCTTAACTCACATTGCTTCATAGTGACTTCACAGTGCTAAATTATGTCATCACACTGCATCATTTTGTCCTCACTCTGCTCCCTTGTGCCATCATACTGCTCCAATGTGTCACTTCACTGCTCCATTGTTTCATCACAATGTTCCATTGTGTCATCACATTGCTCTGTTGTTTCAATACACTGCTCCACTGTGTCATCACAATGCTCCAATTTGCCATGACACTGCTATATTGTTTCGTCACACTGCTCCATTCTGTCATCACAATGCTCCATTTTGCCATCACACTGCTCCATTGTGTTATCACACTGTTCAATTGAGTCATCACACCGCTCCAATGTGTCATCACTCTGCTCCATTGTGTCATCATGCTGCTCAATTGTGTCATCATGATGCTCCATTGTTCCATCACATTGCTCCATTGTGACCTCACAGTGCTAAATTGTGTCATCACACTGCTCCATTTTGTCATCACACTGCTCCATTGTGCCATCAACCTGCTCCTTTGTGTCATCTCACTGCTCCATTGTTACATTACACTGCTCCATTGTGCATTTACCCTGTTCCATTTTGTCTTCACACTGCTCAAATGTGCCATAACACTGCTCCCTTGTGTCATCACACTGCTCCATTGTGCCATCACACTGCTCCATTGTGCGATCACACTGCTCCATTGTGCCATCAGAGTGGTCCCTTGTGCCATCCTGCTGCTCTATTGTGTCCTCACCCTGTTGCATTGTGCCCTCACACTTCCTTATTGTGTCATCACTCTGCTCCATTGTGCCATCACACTGCTCCATTGTGTCACCACACTGCTCCATTGCACCATCATTATGCTCCATTTTCCCTCACATTGTTCAATTATGACATCACGGTGCTTAATTGTGTCATCACACTGCTTTATTGTGTCATCACAATGATAAATTGTGCCATCACACTCCTCCATTGTGTCATCACACTGCTCCATTTTGTCATCACGCTGCTCCATTTTTTTTTTTTTGGTCTTTTCGAGACAGGGTCTCCTTGTAGTCCCAGCTGGCCTGGAACTCTCTCTGTAGACCAGGCTGGCCTTGAACTCACAAAGATCCGCCTGCCTCTGCCTCCCAAGTGCTAGGATTAAAGGCATGTGCCACCATGCCCGGCTTCGCTGCTCCATTTTTAACTCACGTTGCTCCATTGTGATTTCATAGTGCTAAATTGTGTCATCACACTGCTTCATTGTGTCCTCAGTCTGCTACATTGTGCCATCACACTGCTCCA
The DNA here is from genome assembly GCA_009823505.1 of Rhizomys pruinosus. Lineage (NCBI taxonomy): Eukaryota > Metazoa > Chordata > Mammalia > Rodentia > Spalacidae > Rhizomys > Rhizomys pruinosus. Next base: position 732,509 of record VZQC01013833.1, read on the forward strand.
TTGTGTCATCTCACTGCTCCATTGTTTCATCACAATGCTTCATTGTGGCATCACATTGCTGAATTGTGTCATCACCCTGCCTCACTATGTCATCACAATGCTTCATTGTGCCATCACACTCTATTGTTTCATCACACTTCTCCATTCTCTCATCACAATGCTCCATTTTGCCATAACACTGGCTAAAAGTGTCCTCACAGTGCTCCATTTTGTCATCACAATGCTCTGTTGTGTCATCACACAGCTCCATTGTGTCAACACAATGCTCCATTGTGACAACACGCTCCTCCATTTTGTCATCACACTGCTACATTGTGCCATCACACTGCTCCATTGTGTCATCACGCTGCTCCATTGTGTCATCACACTGCTCCATTGTTAACTCACATTGCTCCATTGTGATTTCACAGTGCTAAATTGTGTCATCACGCTGCTTCATTGTGTCATCACAGTGCTCCATTGTGCCTTCACATTGCTCCATTGTGACATCACCCTTCTCCACTGTGTCATCACAATTCTCCATAGTGCCATCACACTGCTCCATTGTGTCATCACAATGATCTTTTGTGCCATCACCCTCCACCATTGTGTAATCACATTATCCTTTGTATCATCACACTGCTCCATTCTTAACTCACATTGCTTCATTGTTACTTCACAGTGCTAAATTGTGTCATCACACTGCTTCATTGCGTCCTCACTCTGCTCCCTTGTGCCATCACACTGCTCCAATGTGTCATTTCACTTCTTCATTGTTTCATCACAATGCTCCATTGTGCCATTACATTGCTCCGTTGTGTCAATACACTGCTCCACTGTGTCATCACATTGCTCCAATTTGCCATGACACTGCTATATTGTTTCATCACACTGCTCCATTCTGTCATCACAATGCTCCATTTTGCCATCACACTGCTCCATTGTGTTATCACACTGTTGAATTGTGTCATCACTCCACTCCATTGTGTCATCACTCTGCTCCATTTTGTACTCATGCTGCTCCATTGTGTCATCAGGATGCTCCATTGTTCCATCACATTGCTCCATTGTGCCCTCACAATGCTAAATTTTGTCAACATTCTGCTCCATTGTGTCATCACACTGCTCCATTGTGCCATCACCCTGCTCCCTTTTGTCATCTCACTACTCCGTTGTTACGTTACAGTGCTCCATTGTGCCATTACACTGTTCCATTGTGTCATCACACTGCTCAAATGTGCCATCACACTACTCCCTTGTGTAATCACACTGCTCCATTTTGCCAACACACAGCTCCCTTGTGTAATCACACTGCTCCATTGTGTCATTACACTGCTCCATTGTGCCATCACAGTGCTCAATTGTGCCATCCTGCTGCTCTATTGTTTTCTCACCCTGTTGCATTGTGCCCTCACACTGCCTTATTTTGTCATCACTCTGCTTCATTGTGACATCACACTGCTCCATTGTGTCATCACACTGCTCCATTGTGCCAGCAATATGCTTCATTGTGTCATCACACTGCTCCATTGCTTCTTCACACTGCTCCATTCTGTCATCACGCTCCTCCATTTTATGCTCACCATGATAAACCTTGTCATCACACTGCTCCATTGTGTCATAACAATGCTCCATTGTGACATCACACTGCTCTGTTTTGTAATCACACTACTCCTTTGTGCTATCACACTGTTCCATTGTATCATCTCACTGCTCCATTGTTTCATCACAGCGCTCAATTGTGCCATCACACTTCCCCATTGTGTCATCACACTGCTCCTTTCTGTTGTCACAATGCTCCATTGTGCCATCACACTGTTCCATTGTGTGATCACACTGCTGCATTGTGCCATCACACGGGTCAAATGTGTCCTTTCAACTGCTCCATTGTGTCATTCAATGCTCTGTTGTGTATTCACACTGCTCCATTGTGTCATTACAATGCTCAATTGTGTCATCACACTCCTCCATTGTGCCATCACACTGCTCTATTGTGTCATCACACTGCTCCATTGTTAACTCACATTGCTCTATTGTGACTTCACAGTGTGAAGTCTGCTCCATTGTACCTCAAACTGCTCCATTGTGTCATCTCCCTGCTCCACTGTTTCCTCACAATTCTCCATTGTGCCATCACATTGCTCCATTGTGTCATCACACTGCTCCACTGTGTCATCACAATGCTCCATTGTGCCCTCACTCTGCTCCATTGTTTCATGACAATGATCAATTTTGCCATCACACTCCTCCATTGTGTCATCACACTCCTCCATTGTGTCATCACGCTGCTCCATTTTTAACTCACGTTGCTCCATTGTGATTTCACAATGCTAAATTGTGTCATCACACTGCTTCATTGTGTCCTCACTCTGTTCCATTGTGCCATCACACTGTTCCAGTGTGTCATCTCACTGTTCCATTGTTTCATCACAATACTCCATTGTGCCATCACATTGCTCCATTGCGTCATCACACTGCTCCACTGTGTCATCACACTGCTCCATTGTGCTATCACACTGCTCCATTGTGAGATCACACTGCTCCATTGTGCCATCACTGTCCTCAATTGTGCCATCACCCTGCTCTTTGGGTCCACACATTGTTGCATTGTGCCCTCACACCGCCTTATTGTGTCATCACACTGCTCCATTGTGTCCCCACACTGCCCAATTGTGACCTCACCCTGCTCCATTTTTCACTTACATTTCTCCATTTTGATCTCACAGTGTTAAATTTTGTCATCACACTGCTCCATTGTGTCATCAAACTGCTCCATTGTGTCATCACAATGCTCCGTTGGGTCTTGGCAATACTCCATTGTGCCAACACTCTGCTCCATTGTTTCATCACATTGCTCCATTGTGTCATCACAATGCTCCGTTGTGTCATCACACTGCTCCATTGTGTCACCACACTGCTCCATTGTGTCATCACGCTGCTCCATTCTGTCATCACGCTGCTCCATTTTTTGCTCACATTGCTCAATTGTGACCTCACAGTGCTTAATTGTGTCATCACACTGCTACATTGTGTCATCACATTGCTCCACAGTTTCATCACACTTCTCCATTGTTTCATGTCATGGCTCCTTTCTGTCATCACAATGCTCCATTATGCCATCACACTGCTCCATTGTGCCCTTACTTACTCCATTGTGTCATAAAACTGCTCCATTTTGCCATCACACTGCTCCATTGTGTCATCATACTGTTCCCATATGTCATCGTGCTACTCCATTGTTAACACACATTGCTCCATTGTGACTTCACAGTGCTAAATTCTGTCATTACACTGCTTCATTGTGTTATCACACTGCTCGACTGTGTCATTACAATGCTCCTTTGTGCCATCATACTGCTCCATTGTGTCATCACAATGATCAATTGTGCCATCACACTCCTCCACTGTGTCATCACACTGCTCCCTTGTGTCATCACGCTGCTCCATTTTTAACTCACGTTGCTCCATTGTGATTTCACTGTGCTAAATTGTGTCATCACACTGCTTCATTGTGTCCTCACTCTGCTCCATTGTGCCATCACACTGCTCCAGTGTGTCATGTCAATGTTACATTGTTTCATCACAATACTCCATTGTGCCATCACATTGCTCCATTGTGTCATCACACTGCTCCACTGTGTCATCACACTGCTCCATTGTGCGATCACAGTGCTCCATTGTGCCAACACTGTCCTCAATTGTGCCATCCCCCTGCTCCTTTGTGTCCACACATTGTTGCATTGTGCCCTCACACTGCCTTATTGTGTCATCACACTGCTCCATTGTGTCATCACACTGCTCCATTTTTAACTCACGTTGCTCCATTGTGATTTTACAGTGCTAAATTGTGTCATCACACTGATTCATTGTGTCCTCACTCTGCTCTATTGTGCCATCACATTGCTCCATTGTGTCATCTCACTGCTCCATTGTTTCATTACAACGCTTCATTGTGGCATCACATTGCTCAATATTGTCATCACACTGCTCCACTGTGTCATCACAATGCTTCATTGTGGCATCACAATCCATTGTTTCATCACACTTCTCCATTCTGTCATCACAATGCTCCAAATTGCTATCACACTCGTTAAAAGTCCCCTCACAATGCTCCATTTTGTCATCACAATGCTCCGTTGTATCATCATTCTGCTCCATTGTGTCATCACAATGCTCAATTGTGCCATCACACTCCTCCATTGTGTCATCACACTGCTCCATTGGCCATCACACTGCTCCATTGTGTCATCTCCCTGCTCCATTGTTTCATCACAATTCTCCATTGTGCCATCACATTGCTCCATTGTGTCATCACACTGATCGACAGTGTCATCACAATGCTCCATTGTGCCATCACACTGCTCCATTGTGTCATCAAAATGATCAATTGTGCCATCACACTCCTCCACTGTGTCATCACACTGCTCCCTTGTGTCATCACGCTGCTCCATTTTTAACTCACGTTGCTCCATTGTGATTTCACAGTGCTAAATTGTGTCATCACACTGCTTCATTGTGTCCTCACTCTGTTCCATTGTGCCATCACACTGCTCCAGTGTGTCATCTCAATGTTCCATTGTTTCATCACAATACTCCATTGTGCCATCACATTGCTCCATTGTGTCATCACACTGCTCCACTGTGTCATCACACTGCTCCATTATGCTATCACACTGCTCCATTGTGAGATCACACTGCTCCTTTGTGCCATCACTGTCCTCAATTGTTTCATCACCCTGCTCCTTTGTGGTCCACACATTGTTGCATTGTGCCCTCACACTGCCTTATTGTGTCATCACACTGCTCCATTGTGTCCCCACACTGCCCAATTGTGACCTCACCCTGCTCCTTTGTTCACTTACATTGCTCCATAGTGAACTCACAGTGTTAAATTTTGTCATCATACTGCTCCATTGTGTCATCAAACTGCTCCATTGTGTCATCACAAATCTCCAATGTGCCATTACATTGCTCCATTGTGTCATCACAATGCTCCATCGAGTCATCGCAATACTCCATTTTGTCATCACTCTGCTCCATTGTTTCATCACATTGCTTCATTTTGTCATCACAATTCTCTGTTGTGCCATCACCCTGCTCCCTTGTGTCATCTCACTGCTCCATTGTTACATTACAGTGTTCCATTGTGCCTTTACACTGTTCCATTGTGTCATCACACTGCTCAAATGTGGCCTCACACTGCTCCCTTGTGTCATCACAGTGCTCCATTGTGCCATGACACTGCTCCATTGTGCCATCACAGTGCTCCATTGTGCCATCTTGCTGCTCCATTGTGCGATCCCACTGCTCCACTGTGCCATCACAGTGCTCCATTGTGCCATCTTTCTGCTCTATTGTGTCCTCACCCTGTTGCATTGTGCCCTCACACTGCCTTATTGTGTCATCACTCTGCTCCATTGTGCCATCATAGTGCTCCATTGTGCGATCACACTGCTCCATTTTGCCATCACAGTGCTCCATTGTGCCATCCTCCTGCTCGATTGTGTCCTCACCCTGTTGCATTGTGCCCTCACACTGCCTTATTGTGTCATCACCCTGCTCCATTGTGACATCACACTGCTCCATTGTGTCATCACACTGCTCCATTGTGTCATCACACTGTTCCATTGTTTCTTCACACTACTCCATTCTGTCATCACGCTCCTCCATTTTACGCTCACCATGATAAACTGTGTCATCACACTGCTCCATTGTGTCATAACAATGCTCCATTGTGACATCACACTGCTCCATTTCGTAATCACACTACTCCTTTGTGCCATCGCACTGTTCCATTGTATTTTCTCACTGCTCCATTGTTTCCTCACAGCACTCAGTTGTGCCATCACACTTCTCGATCACACTGAAAATTGTGTGATCACAATGCTGTGTTGTGTCATCACACTGGTCAAATGTGTCATCAAACTGCTCCATTGGGTCATTCAATGCTCTGTTGTGTCATCACACTGCTCCATTGTGTCATCACAAAGCTCCATTGTGCCATCCCACTACTTCATTGTGCCATCACACTGCTCTGTTGTGTCATCACACTGCTCCATTATGTCCTCACACTGCGCCATTGTTAACTCACATTGCTCTATTGTGACTTCACAGTGCGAAATTGTGTCATCACACTGCTTCATTGTGTTATCTCACTGCTCCATTGTGCCATCACACTGCTCCATTGTGTCATCTCCCTGCTCCATTGTTTCATCACAATTCTCCATTTTGCCATCACATTGCTCCATTGTGTCATCTCCCTGCTCCATTGTTTCATCACAATGCTCCATTGTGCCATCACACTGCTCCATTGTGTCATCAAAATGATCAATTGTGCCATCACACTCCTCCACTGTGTCATCACACTGCTCTATTGTGTCATCACGCTGCTCCATTTTTAACTCACGTTGCTCCATTGTGATTTCACAGTGCTAAATTGTGTCATCTCACTGCTTCATTGTGTCCTCACTCTGCTCCATTGTGCCATCACACTGCTCAAAGGTGTCATCTCACTGCTCCATTGTTTCATCACAATACTCCATTGTGCCATCACATTGCTCCATTGTGTCGTGACACTGATCCACTGTGTCATCACACTGCTCCATTGTGCTATCACAATGCTCCATTTTGCGATCACACTGCTCCATTGTGCCATCACTGTCCTCAATTGTGCCATCACCCTGCTCCTTTGTGTCCACACATTGTTGCATTGTGCCCTCACACTGCCTTATTGTGTCATCACACTGCTCCATTGTTTCCCCACACTGCCCAATTGTGACCTCACCCTCCTCCATTGTTCACATACATTGCTCCATTGTGATCTCACATTGTTAAATTTTGTCATCACACTGCTCCATCGTGTCATCAAACTGCTCCATTGTGTCATCACAAATCTTCAATGTGCCAAAACTCTGCTCCGTTGTGTCATCACAATGCTCCATGGTGTCATCGCAATACTCCATTGTGCTATCACTCTGCTCCATTGTTTCATCACATTGGTCTATTTTGTCATCACAATGCTCTGTTGTGCCATCACCCTGCTCCCTTGTGTCATCTCACTGCTCCATTATTACATTACAGTGCTCCATTGTGCCTTTACACTGTTCCATTGTGTCATCATGCTGCTCAAACATGCCCTCACACTGCTCCCTTGTGTCATCACAGTGCTCCATTGTGCCATGACACTGCTCCATTGTGTGATCACACTGCTCCATTGTTCCATCACAGTGCTCCATTGTGCCATACTGCTGCTCTACTGTGTCCTCACCCTGCTGCATTGTGCCCTCACAATGCCTTATTGTGTCATCACTCTGCTCCATTGTGCCATCACAGTGCTCCATTGTGTCATCACACTGCTCCATTGCGCCAGCAATATGCTCCATTGTGTCATCACACTGCTCCATTGTTTCTTCACACTGCTCCATTATGTCATCATGCTCCTCCATTTTACACTCACCAGGATAAACTGTGTCATCACACTGCTCCATTGTGACATCACACTGCTCCATTTTGTAATCACATTACTCCTTTTTGCCATCACACTGCTCCATTCTATCATCTCCCTGCTCCATTGTTTCCTCACAGTGCTCGGTTGTGCCATCACACTTCTCCATTGTGTCATCACACTGCTCCTTTCTGTTGTCACAATGCTCCATTGTGCCATCACACTGCTGCATTGCGCCATCACACTGGTCAAATGTGTCCTCAAACTGCTCTATTGTGTCATTCAATGCTCTGTTGTGTCATCACACTGCTCCATTGTGACTTCACAGTGTGAAATTGCGTCATCACACTGCTTCATTGTGTCATCACACTGCTCCATTGTGCCATCACACTGCTCCATTGTGTCCTCTCCCTGTTCCATTGTTTCATCATAATTCTCCATTGTGCCATCACATTGCTCCATTTTGTCATCACACTGCTCCACTCTGTCATCACAATGATCCATTGTGCTGTCACACTGCTCCATTGTGTCATCACAATGAACAATTGTGCCATCACACTCCTCCATTGTGTCATCACACTGCTCCATTGTGTCATCACGCTGCTCCATTTTTAACTCACGTTGCTCTATTGTTATTTCACAGTGCTAAATTGTGTCCTCACTCTGCTCCATTGTGCCATCACACTGCTCCAATGTGTCATCTCACTATTCCATTGTTTCATCACAATACTCCATTGTGCCATCACATTGCTCCATTGTGTCATCACACTGCTCCACTGTGTCATCACACTGCTCCATTGTGCTATCACAATGCTCCATTGTGCAATCACACTGCTCCATTGTGCCATCACTGTCCTCAACTGTGCCATCACCCTGCTACTTTGTGTCCACACATTGTTGCATTGTGCCCTCACACTGCCTTATTGTGCCATCACACTGCTCCATTGTGTCCCCACACTGCCCAATTGTGACCTCACCCTGCTCCATTGTTCACTTACATTGCTCCATTGTGATCTCGCAGTGTTAAATTTTGTCATCACACTGCTCCATTGTGTCATCAAACTGCTCCATTGTGTCATCACAAATCTCCACTGTGCCAAAACACTGCTCCATTATGTCATCACAATGCTCCATGGTGTCATCCCAATACTCCATTGTGCCATCACTCTGCTCCATTGTTTCATCACTTTGCTCCATTTTGTCATCACAATGCTCTGTTGTGCTATCACCCTGCTCCCTTGTGTCATCTCACTGCTCCATTGTTACATTACAGTGCTCTATTGTGCCTTTACACTGTTCCATTGTGTCATCACGCTGCTCAAATATGCCTTCACACTGCTCCATTGTGCAATGACACTGCTCCATTGTGCGATCCCACTGCTCCATTGTGCCATCACAGTGTTCCATTGTGCCATGACACTGCTCCATTGTGCACTCACACTGCTCCATTGTGCCATCACACTGCTCCATGGTGTCATCACGCTACTCCATTTTGCCCTCACCAAGATAATTGTGTCATCACACTGCTCCATGTGTCATCTCACTCTCCATTGTGCATCACAATGCTCCACTGTGCCATCACACTGCTAGATAGTGTCACCAATCGGCTCCTTTTTGTCATCACTCTGCACCTTTGTGTCATCACGCTGCTCCACTGTATCCTAACATTTAACAATTATGTCATCACACTGCTCCATTGGGCTATCACATGGCTCCATTGTGCCCTCACAGTGCTCCATTGTGCCCACACACTGCTCCATTGTGTCCTCACCATGTTCCATTGTGCCCTCACATTGCCTTATTATGTCATCACACTGCTCATTGTTTCATCAAATGCCCCATTGTGCCTTCACACTGCTCCATTGTGTCATCACACTTCTCCATTATGCCACCACACTGCTCCATTTTGTGATCACACTGCTCAATTGTGCCCTCACAGTGCTCCATTGTGCCCACACACTTCTCCATTGTGTCCTAACCATGTATCATTGTGCTCTCACACTGCTTTATTGTGTCATCCCACTGCTCCATTGTGTCCACACACTGCCCCATTGTGCCCTTATCCTGCAGCATTGTGCCCATACTCTGCTCCATTTTGTCATCACAATGCTCTGTTGTGCCATCACACTGCTCCCTTGTGTCATCTCACTGCTCCATTGTTTCATCACAATGCTCCACTGTGCCTTCACATGTCTCCACTGTGTCATCACATTGCTCCATTGTGTCATCACACTGCTCCTTTGTGTCATCATAATGCTAAATTGTGCCATCACACTCCTCTATTTTTTCATAACACTGCTCCATTGTGCCATTGCACTGCTCCACTGTGTCCTCACACTGCTCCATTTTGTCATCACACTGCTCCATTGTTAACTCACATTACACCATTATAACTTCACAGTGCTAAACTGCATCATCACACAGCTTCTTTGCTTCATCACAGTGCTACTTTGTGCCATCACAATGCTCGATTGTGTCATCTTACTGCTCCAATTTTTCATCACAATGCTCCATTCTGCCAACACATTGCTCCATTGTGTCATCACACTGCTCCATTCTGTCATCACAATGCTCCGTTTCGCCACCACACTGCTCCATTGTGTCATCACTCTGCTCCATTGTGTCATCACACAGCTCCACTGTGTCATCACACTGCTCCATTGTGTCATCACACTGTGNCACACTGCTACATGGTGGCATTAGGATGCTCCACTTTGCCCTCACCATGCTAAATTGTGTCATCACACTGCTCCATTATGTCATCACACTGATTATTGGGCCACCACACTGTTCCATTGTGTCAGCACACTGCCCCACTCTGTCCTCACACTGATCCATTCGGCCCTCAAACTGCCTACTGTGCCCTCACATTGCTCCATTGTGCCATCACACTGCTCCATTGTGCTCTCACACTTCTTCATTGTTCCATCCCACTGCTGAATTGTGTCATCACACTGCTCCATTGTGTCATCACACTGCTCCATTGTGTCCTCACGCTGCTCCATTGTGACATCACGATGCTAAATTGTGTCATCACGGTGCTCCATTGTGTCATCTCACTGCTCCATTGTGCCATCACGCTGCTCCATTGTGCCATCACACTGCTCCAATGTGTCATCTCACTGCTCCATTGTTCCACCACAAAGCTCCATTGTGCCATCACACTGATCCATTGTGTCATCACACTGCTGCATTGTGTCATCACAATGCTGCATTTTGCCAACACACTGCTCCATTGTGTCATCACACTGATTCATTGTGCCATCACTCTGCTCCATTGTGTCAACACACTGCTCAAGTCTGTACTCACACTGGTCCATTGGGCCCCCACTCTGCCCAATTGTGCCCTCATACTTCTCCATTGTGCCATAACACTGCTCCATTGTGCTCTCAAAGTGCTTAATTGTGCAATCATACTGCTCCATTGTACCCCCTCTCTGTTCCATTGTGTCATCACAATGCTCCATTGTGCCCTCACACTGCCATTTTGTGTCATCAAACTGCTTCCTTGTGTCCAAACAGTGCCCATTGTGGCCACACAGTGCTCAATTTTGCCCTCACACTGCTACATTTTGCCCTCACACTGCTCCATTGTGCCATCACAATGCTCCATATTGTCATCACGCTGCTCCATTGCGTCATCACCCTGATCCATTGTGCCATCACACTGATCCATTGTGTCATCACAATGCTCCATTGTGCCATCACGCTGCTCCATTGTTTCAACACACTGATCCATTATGACATCTCAGTGCTCTGTTGTGTCATCACGCTGCTCCATTGTTCCCTCACATTGCTCAATTGTGACCTCACCATGACAAGTTGTGTCATCACACTGCTCCATTATGTCATCACACTGCTCCATTGTGCCATTACACTACTCCATTGTGTCACCTCACAGTTCCCTTGTTTCATCACAGTTCTCCATTATACCATCACACTGCTCCATTGTTTCATCACACTGCTCCATTGTGCCATCACTATGTGCCATTGTGTCATCACCCTGCTGCATTTTGTCACCACTCGGCTCCATTGTGTCATCAAACTGCTCTTTTGTGTCATCACAATGCTCAATTGTGCCATTACACTGCTGCATTGTGTCATCACACTGTGCCATTGTGCCATCACACTGATCCATTGTGCGATCACACTGTTCCATTGTGCCATTACAGTGCTCCATTTTGTCNCATTGTGATGAGAGAATGGAGCAGTGTCATGAACAAATTGAGCAGTGTGAAGACACAATGGAGCATTCTGATAACACAATGGCGCAGTGTGATGAAACAATGGAGAAATGTGATGGCACAATGGAGCAGTGTGTTGACACACTTGAGCAGTGTTATGGCACAATTTAGCACAGTGAATTCAAAATGGAGCATTGCGATGACACCATGGAGCAGTGTGATAACAAATTGTAGCAGTGTGATGGCACAATGGAGCACTGTGATGACACAATGGAGCAGTGTGATGACACAATTGAGCAGTGGGATGGCACAATGAACCAGTGTGACAGCACAATGGAGCAGTGTGATGGCACAATGGAGCAGTGTGAGGGCACAATTGGGCAGTGTGAGGGCCTAATGGACCATTGTGAGGACAGAGTGGGGCAGTGTGCTGACACAATGGAGCAGTGTGACGGCACAACTCATCAGTGTGATGACAAAATGGACCAGCGTGATGACACAATTTAGCACGGTGAGGGCAAAATGGAGCATAGTGTTGACAATGTGGAGCAGTGTGATGGCACAATGGAGCAGTGTAAGAGCACAATGCAGCACTGTGTGCGTACAATGGAGCAGTGTGAGGGCACAATGTGGCAGTGTGTGGACACAATGGAGAGAGTGTGATGACACATTAAGTCAGTGTGAGCGCACAATGGAACATGGTGAGGACACAATGGAAAGGTGTGACGGCACAATGGAGCACTGTGATGGCACAATGGAGCAGTGTGATAGCACAATGGAGCAGTGTGATGGCAAAATGGAGCAATGTGATGACAAAATGGAGCAGTGTGATTGCACATGGAGCACTCTGATGAAATTGTGAAGCAGTGAGATGACAAAAGGGAGCAGTGTGATGGCACAATGGGGCAGTGTGTTGGCACAATGGAGCACTCTGATGAAACAGTGGAGCAGTGAGATGACAAAAGGGAGCAGTGTGATGGCACAATGGGGCAGTGTGTTGGCACAATGGAACAGTGTGATGACACAATTTAGCATGGTGAGGTCACAATTGAGCAATGTGATGGAATAATGGAGCCGCATGTTGACCCAAAGGAGTAGCGTGATGACAAAATGGAGCAGTGTAATGACACATTGGAGCAGTGTGACGACACAACGGAACAATGTGATGACACAATGGAGCAGTGTGATGACACAATTTAGCACTGTGAGGTCACAATGGAGCAATATGAGTGAAGAGTGGAGCAGGGTGATGACACAATGGAGTAGCGTGGTGACAAAATGGAGCAGTGTGATGGCACAATGGAGCAGTGTGAGGGCAAAATGTAGCAGTGTGAGGGCACAATGGAGATTTGTGATGAAACAATTGAGCAGAGTATGACACAAAGGAGCAGTGTGATGGCAAAATTTAGCACTGTGAGGTCACAATGGAGCAATATGAGTGAACAATGGAGCAGGGTGATGACACAATGGAGCAGCGTGATGACAACATGTAGCAATGTGATGGCATAATGGAGCAGTTTAAGAGCAAAATGTAGCAGTGTGAGGGCAAAAAGGAGCACTGTGTGGGCACAATGGGCACTGTTTGGACACAATGGAGCAGTGTGATGACACAATATGGCAGTGTGAGGGCACAATGGAGCATGGTGATGACACAACAGAACAGAGAGGGGGTACAATGGAGCAGTGTGATGGCACAATGAAGCAGTGTGAGAGCACAATGGAGCAGTGTGATGGCACAATGGAACAGTGTGAGGGCACAATTAGGCAGTGTGAGGGCCCAATGGACCAGTGTGAGTACAGACGGGGCAGTGTGGTGACACAATGGAGCAGTGTGATGGCACAATGAATCAGAGTGATGACACAATGGAGCAGTGAGATGACACAATTTAGCACAGTGAGGTCACATTGGAGCAATGTGAGGGAAAAATGGAGAAGTGTGATGACACAATAAGGGAGCATGAGGGAACAATGCAACATGGTGAGGACACAATGGAGCAGTGTGATGACACAATGGAGCAGTGTGATGGCACAATGGAGCAGTGTGATGACACAATGGAGCAGTGTGATGGCACAATGGAGCAGTGTGATGACACAATGGAGCAGTGTGATGGCACAATGGAGCAGTGTGATGACACAATGGAGCAGTGTGATGACACAATGGAGCAGTGTGATGACACAATGGAGCAGTGTGATGGCACAATGGAGCAGTGTGATGACACAATGGAGCAGTGTGATGGCACAATGGAGCAGTGTGATGACACAATGGAGCAGTGTGATGGCACAATGGAGCAGTGTGATGACACAATGGAGCAGTGTGATGGCACAATGGAGCAGTGTGATGACACAATGGAGCAGTGTGAAGGCACAATGGAGCAGTGTGATGACACAATGGAGCAGTGTGATGGCACAATGGAGAAGTGTGTTGGCACAAGGGAGTAATGTGATGACACAATGGAGCAGTGTGATGGCACAATGGAGCAGTGTGATGACACAATGGAGCAGTGTGATGGCACAATGGAGCAGTGTGATGACACAATGGAGCAGTGTGATGGCACAATGGAGCATTGTGATGACACAATGGAGCAGTGGGATGACACAATGGAGCAGTGGGATGACACAATGGAGCTGTGTGATAGCACAATGGAGATTTGGGATGAAACAATAGAGCAGTGTGATGACACAATGGAGTAGTGTGAATGCACAATGGAGCAGTGTAATGACACAATGGAGCGGTGTGATGGCACAATTTAGCACTGTGAGGTCCCAATGGAGCAATATGAGTGAACAATTGAGCAGGGTGATGTCACAATGGAGCAGCGTGATGACAAAATGGAGCAGTGTGATGGCATACTGGAGCAGTGTGAGGGAAAAATGTAGCAGTGCGAGGGCACAATGGAGCATTGTGTGGGCACAATGGGGCACTGTATGGAAACAATGGAGCAGTGTGATGACACAATATGGCAGTGTGAGGGCAGAATGGACCAGTGTGAGGACAGAGTGGGGCAGTGTGCTGACACAATGGAGCAGTGTGACGTCACAACTAATCAGTGTGATGACAAAATGGAGCAGCGTGATGACACAATTTAGCTCGGTGAGGGCAAAATGGAGCATAGTGTTGACACCATGGAGCAGTGTGATGGCACAATGGAGCAGTGTGAGAGCACAATGGACACTGTGTGGGTACAATGGAGCAGTGTCAGGGTAGAATGGGGCAGTGTGTGGACACAATGGAGAGAGAGTGATGACACATTAAGGCAGTGTGAGGGCAGAATGGAACATGATGAGGACACAATGGAGCAGTGTGATTGCACAATAGAGCAGGATGATGGCACAATGGAGCAGTGTGATGACACAATGGAGCATTGTGGTGGCACAATGGAGCACTATGATGAAACAATGGAACAGTGAGTTGACAAAATTGAGCAGTGTGATGGCACAATGGAGCAGTGAATTGACACAATGGAGCAGTGTGTTGGCACAAAGGAGCAGTGTGATGACACAATTTAGCAGCATGATGACAGAATTTAGCATTGTGAGGTCAAAATGGAGCAATGTGAGGGAACAATCCAGCAGTGTGGTGGCACAATGGAGCACCATAATGAAACAATGGACCAGTGAGATGACACAATGGAGAAGTGTGAGAGCACAATGATGCAGTTTGACAGCAAAATGGATCAGAGTGTGAGCACAATGTAGCAGTGTGACAGCACAAGGGGGCAGTATGAAGACACAATGGAGCAGTTTGTTGGCACAATGGAGCAGTGTGAGAGCAAAATGGAGCAGTGTGATGGCATAATGCAGCAGTGTGAGGGCACATTTCGTCAGTGTAAGGGCCCAATGGACTAGTGTGAGGACAGTCAGGGGCAGTGTGATCACACAATGGAGCAGTGTGATGGCACAATGAATCAGTGTGATGACACAGTCGAGCAGTGTGATGACACAATTTAGCACAGTGAGAGGAAAATTGAGCATCGTGCTGACACAATGGAGCAGTGTTATGGTACGATTTAGCCCAGTGAGGGCAAAATGGAGCATCATGATGACATCATGGAGCAATGTGATGACACAATGGAGCAGTGTGAGAGAACAATGGAGCAGTGTGTGGGCACAATGGAGCAGTGTAAGGGCACAATGGGGCAATGTGTGGACACAATGGAGAGAGTGTGATGACACAATAAGGCAGCGTGAGGGCACAATGCAACATGGTGAGGACGCAATGGAGCAGTGCGAGGGCACAAGGGAGCACTGTGATGGCACAATGGAGTACTGTGATAGCACAATGGAGCAGTGTGGTGGCACAATGGAGCAGTGTGATGGCAAAATGGAGCTCTGTGATCAAACAATGGAGCAGTGAGATGACACAATAGAGCAGTGTGATGGCACAATGGAGCATTGTGATGACACAATGAAGCAGTGTGATGACACAATTTTGCTCTGTGAGGTCACATTGGAGCAATGTGAGGAAACAAAGGAGCAGCGTGATGACACAATGGAGCAGCGTGATGACACAATTTAGCACTGTGAGGTCGCAATGGAGCAATGTTAGGGAACAATGGAGCAGAGAGATGACACAATGGAGCAGTGTGATGGCACAATGGAGTGCTGTGATGAAACAATGGAGCAGTGAGATTACACAATGGATCAGTGTGAGAGCACAATGGAGCAGTGTGAGAGCACAATGGAGCAGTGTGAGAAAAAATGGAGCAGTGTCACGGCACAATGGGGCAGTGTGAAGACACAATTGAGCAGTGTGTTGACAAAATACGAAGTGTGAGGGCACAATGCAACATGGTGAGGACACAATGGGGCAGTGTCAGGGCAAAATGGAGCAGTGTGAGACCACAATGGAGGACTGTGTGGGCAAAATGGGGCACTGTGTGGACACAATGGAGCAGAGTGATGACACAATAAGGCAGTATGTGGACACAATGGAGCATCTTGATGACACAATGGAGCAGTGTGATGGCACAATGGAGCAGTGTGATAACACAATGGTCCACTCAGATGGCACAATGGAGCCATGTGAGACCAAAATGGAGCAGTGTGAGAGCACAATGGAGCACTGTGAGGGCACAATGGAGCAGCGTGAGGGCAGAGTGGGGCAGTGTGAGGACAACATTTAGCAGTGTGATTGCACAATAAGGCAGTGTGAGGACACAATGCAACATGCTGAGGACACAATGGAGCAGTGTGATGGCACAATGGATCACTGTGATGGCACAATGGAGCAGTGTGATCACACAATGAAGCAGTGTGATGGCACAATGGAGCAGTGTGGTGACACAATAAGGCAGTGTCTGGGCACAATAGAGCATCTGGATTACATAATGGAGCAGTGTGATGGCACAATGGAGCAGTGTGATGACACAGTGGAGCAGTTTGATGGCACACTGTAGCAGTGTGTTGGTACAATGGAGCCATGTGATGACAAATTGGAGCAGTGTGATGGCAAACAATGGTGCAGTGTGATAACACAATGGAGCAGTGTGATGGCCCAATGGAGCAGTGTGATGACACAATGGAGCAGTGTGATGGCACAATGGAGCATTATGATGATACAAAGGAGCCGTGTGATGACACAATAAGGCCTTATCAGGGCACAATGCAACATGGTGTGGACGCAATGGAGCAGTGTTGTGGCACAATGGAACGTCTTGATGACACAATGGAGCATTGTGGTGGCACAATGGAGCACTGTGATAACACAATACACCACTGGGATGGCACAGTGGAGCAGTGTGAGAGCACAATGGAGCAGTGTGAGAACACAATGGAGAAGTGTGATGACAGAATGGAGCAGTCTGATGAAACAATGGAGCAACGTGATGGTACAATGGAGCATTGTGATGACACAATGGAACAGTGTGATGACAGAGTCTAGCAATGTGATGGCACAATCAAGCATTGTTATCAAACAATGGAGCAGTGAGATGGCATTGTTCCCTCACATTGCTCCATTTTGACCTCACAGTGCTAAATTTTGTCATCACACTTCTCCATTATGTCATCACACTGCTCCTTTGTGCCAACACACTGCTCCATTGTGTCAACTCACTGCTCCATTGTGCCATCACACTGCTCCATTGTGTCATCACACTGCTCCATTGTGCCAACACACTGCTCCATTGTACCATCACACTGCTCCATTTTGTCATCTCACTGCTCCATTGTTTCATCAGAGTGCTCCATTGTGCCATCACACTGCTCCATTGTGTCATCACACTGCTCCATTGTGTCATCACACTGCTCCATTGTGCCATCACACTGATCCATTTTGTCATCACACTGCTCCATTGTGTCATCACACTGCTCCATTGTGTCCTCACACTTCTCTATTGTGTCATCACTCTGCACCATTGTGCCATCTCACTGGTCATTTGTGTCATTGCCCTGCTCCATTGTGCCATAACACTGCTCCATTGTTTCATCTCACTGCTACATTGTGTCATCACACTGCACCATTGTGCCATCACACTGCTCCATTGTGTCATCACACTGCTCCATTGTGTCATCACACTGCTCCATTGTGCCATCACACTGCTCCATTGTGTCATCACACTGCCCCAGTCTGTCCTCACACTGGTCCATTGGGCCCTCACACTGCCCAATTGTGCCCTCACACTGTTCCATTGTGCCATCACTCTGCTCCATTGTGCTCTCACACTGCTTCATTGTGCCATCACACTGATCCATTGTACCCCCTCTCTGTTCCGTTGTGTCAACACCATGCTCCATTGTGCCCACACTGCCATATTGTGTCATCACACTGCTCCTTTGTGTCCAAACTGTGCCCATTTTGCCCACACAGTGCTCCATTGTGCCCTCACGCTGCTACATTTTGCCCTCACCCTGCTCCAATTTGCTATCACACTGCTCCATTTTGTCACCACGCTGCTCCATTGTGTCATCATCCTGCTCCACTCTTCACTCATATTGCTCCATTGTGACCTCACAGTGCTAAGTTGTGTCATCACAATGCTCCATTGTGTCATCACACTGCTCCATTGTGTCATCATTCTGTTACTTTGGGTCATCATGCTGCTCCATTATTCCTTCACATTGCTCAATTGTGACCTCACCATGCTAAACTGTGTCATCACACTGCTCCATTGTGTCATCACACTGTTCCATTGTGCCATTACACTGTTCCATTGTGTCATCTCACAGGTCCCTTGTTTCATCACACTGCTCCATTGTGCCATCACTAAGCTCCATTGCTTCATCACCCTGCTCCATTGTGTCAGTACTCGGCTCCATTGTGTCATCACGCTGCCACTTTTTCTCATCACACTGCTCTACTGTGCCCTCACTGCACCATTATGTCATCACACTTCTTCATTGTGTCATCACATTGCTCTATTGTGCCCTCACACTGCTCCATTGTGCACTCACACTGCTCCATTATGTCATAACAGTGCTCCATGGTGCCCCGATCTGCTCCATTGTGCCATCCCACTGCTCCACTGTGTCATCACACGGCTACATTGTGTCAACACACTGCTCCATTGTGCTATCACTCTTCTCCATCGTGTCATCACACTGCTTCATTGTGCCATCACACTTCTCCATTGTGTCATCACACTGCTCCATTTTGCCATCACACTGCTCCATTTTGTCATCACACTACTCCATTGTCCCCTCACAGTGCTCCATTGTCTCATCTCACTGCTCCATTGTTTCATCTCAGTGCTCAATTGTGCCAACACACTGCTCAATTGTGTCATTACAATGCTCCTTTCTGTCATCACAATGCTCCATTGTGCCATCACACTGCTCCATTGTGTGATCACACTGCTCCATTGTGCCCTCACTGGGCTCAATTGTGCCCTCATGCTGCTCCATTGTGTCATCTCACTGCTCCATTTTGTCATCACACTGCTCCTTTGTGTCATCACAACGCTCAATTGTGCCATCACACTGCTGTATTGTGTCATCATACTGCTCCATTGTGCCATCACAGTGATTCATTTTGCAATCACACTGTTCCATTGTGCCATCACCGTGCTCCATTGTGCCCTGACTCTGCTCCATTGTGTCATCACACTGCTCCAATTTTTCATAACAATGCTCGATTGTTCCATAACATTGCTACATTGTGTCCTCACCCTGTTCCATTGTGTCATCACAATGCTCCATTGTGCCGTCACATTGCTCCATTGTTTCATCAGACTGCTCCATTCTGTCATCTCCATGCTCCTTTGTTCCCTCACATTGCTCCATTGTAACCTAACGGTGCTAAATTGTGTCATCACACTGAACCATTGTGTCATCACACTGCTACATTGTGCCATCACAGTGCTCAATTGTCTCATCACACTGCTCCATTGTGTCCACACCATGTTGCATTGTGCCCTCATACTGCCTTATTGTGTTATCACACGTCTGCATTGTGTCTTCACAATGCCCCATTGCACCCTCACGCTGCTCCATTGTGCTCTCACACTGCTCCATTGTGTTAACACATTGCTGCATTGTGACACCAACTGCTCCATTGTGTCATCAAGATGCTCCATTGTTCAAACACTCTGCCTTATTGTGTCATCACACTGCTCCACTGTGTCCACACAGTGTTCCATTTTGTCCACATAGTCTTCCATTGTGGCCTCACAGTGCTCCATTTTGCCCTGACACTGCTCCATTTTGTCCTCACCATGGTCCATTGTGCCCTCACACTGCCTTATTGTGTCATCACAATGCTCCATTGTGTCTTCACACTGCCCCATTTTGCCATCGCACTGCTCCTTTATGCTCTCACTTTGCTCCATTGTGCTCTCAGACTGCACCATTGTGCCTTCACACTTATCCATTGTGTGATCACACTGTTAAATTGTGCCATCCCAGTGCTCCATTGTGCCCTAACCCTGCTCCATGTGTCATAATACTGCTCCATTGTTTCATAACAATGCTCGATTGTGCCATCACATTGCCATATTGTGTCATCACACTGTTCCATTGTGTCACCACAATGCTCCATTTTGCCATCACTTTGCTCCATTGTTTCATCATACTGCTCCATTCTGTCATCACAATGCTCCATTATGCTATCACAATGCTCCATCGTGTCATCATACTGCTCCATTGTGTCATCACACTACTCCATTTTGTCATCATGCTACTCCATTTTGTCATCATGTTGCTCCATTGTTCCCTCACATTGCTCCATTGTGACCTTACAGTACTAAATTGTGTCATCACACTGCTCCATTGTGTCATCACATACCTCCATTGTGCGATCATACTCCTCCAATCTGCCCACACAGTGATCAATTGTGACATCACACTGCTCCATGGTGTCCACACCATGTTGCATTGTGCACTCATTCTGCCTCATTGTGTCATCAGATGGCTCCAATGTGTCTTCACACTGCCCTATTGTGCCCTCAGACTGCTCCATTGTGCTCTCACACTGCTCCATTGTGCCATCCCAGTGGTGCACTGTGTTATCACACTGCTCCATTGGTCCACCACAAAGCTCCATTGTGTCATCAAGATGCTCCGTTCTGCAAACACATTGCCTTATTGTGTCATCACAAAGCTCCACTGTGTCTACACGGTGTTCCATTTTGCCCACACAGTCTTCCATTGTGGCCTCACAGTGCTCCATTTTGCCTTGACACTGCTCCATTTTGACCTCACCTGTTGCATTTTGCCCTCACACTGCCTTACTGTGACAACACACTGCTCCATTGTGTATTCACACTGACCCATTGTGCTGTCACACTGCTCCATTGTGCTCTCACACTGCTCCATTGTGCTCTCGCACTTCTCCATTGTGTCATCTCACTGGTCCATTGTTTCATCACAGTGCTCCATTGTGCCACCACACTCCTCCATTATTCCATCACATTGTTCCATTGTGACCTCACAGTGCTAAATTGTTTCATCACGCTGCTCCATTGTGTCATCACACCGCTCCTTTGTGCCATCACACTGCACCATTGATTCATCTTACTGCATCACTGTTTCATCACAGTGCTCCATTGTGCCATCACACTGCTCCATTGTGTCATTACACTGCTCCATTGTGCCATCACACTGCTACATTGTGTCATCACATTGCTCCATTTTTTCATCACAGTGCACCATTTTGCCATCACATTGCTCGATTGTGTCATTACACTGTACCATTGTGCCATCACACTGCTCCATTGTTTCATCACCCTGCTCCATTTTGCCATCACACTGCTCCATTATCCTTTCACACTGCTTCGTTGTGCCATCCCAGTGCACCATTGTGCTCTCAAACTGCTCCATTGTGTTCTCACCCTTTTCCATTGTGCCGTCACACTGCCTTAATGTGTCATCACACTCTCTCCATTGTGTCCACACACTGCGCCATTGTGCCCTCACACTGCTCCATTGTACCCACACACTGCACCATTGTGCTCTCACCCGGTTAAATTGTGCCATCACACTGCTACATGGTGGCATCACAATGCTCCACTTTGCCCTCACCATGCTAAATTGTGTCATCACACTGCTCCTTTGTGTCATCACACTGATTAGTTGTGCCATCACATTGTTCCATTGTGTCAGCACACTGTCCCACTCTGTCTTCACACTGGTCCATTTGGCCTTCAAACTGACCTACTGTGCCTTCACATTGCTCCATTGTGCCATCACACTGCTCCATTGTGCTCTCACATTTCTTCATTGTTCCATCCCACTGTTGAATTGTGTCATCACACTGCTCCATTGTGTCCTCAGGCTGCTCCATTGTGACATCACGATGCTAAATTGTGTCATCATGGTGCTCCATTGTATCCTCACCTTGCTCCTTTGTGACCTCACAGTGCTAAATTGTGTCATCACACTACTCCATTGTGCCATCACACTGCTCCATTGTTTCATCACCCTGCTCCATTTTGCCATCACACTGCTATATTGTCCTTTCACACTGCTTCGTTGTGCCATCCCAGTGCACCATTGTGCTCTCACACTGCTCCATTGTGTTCTCACCCTTTTCCATTGTGCCGTCACACTGCCTTAATGTGTCATCACACTCTCTCCATTGTGTCCACACACTGCGCCATTGTGCCTTCACACTGCTCCATTGTACCCACACACTGCACCATTGTGCTCTCACCCGGTTAAATTGTGCCATCACACTGCTACATGGTGGCTTCACAATGCTCCACTTTGCCCTCACCATGCTAAATTGTGTCGTCACACTGCTCCTTTGTGTCATCACACTGATTAGTTGTGCCATCACACTGTTCCATTGTGTCAGCACACTGCCCCACTCTGTCTTCACACTGGTCCATTTGGCCCTCAAACTGCCCTACTGTGCCTTCACATTGCTCCATTGTGCCATCACACTGCTCCATTGTGCTCTCACACTTCTTCATTGTTCCATCCCACTGCTGAATTGTGTCATCACACTGCTCCATTGTGTCCTCACGCTGCTCCATTGTGACATCACGATGCTAAATTGTGTCATCATGGTGCTCCATTGTATTCTCACCTTGCTGCTTTGTGACCTCACAGTGTTAAATTGTGTCATCACACTACTCCATTGTGTCATCACACTGCTCCATTGTGCCATCACACTGCTCCATTGTGCCATCACACTGCTCCAATGTGTCATCTCACTGCTTCATTGTTTCACCACAATCCTCCATTGTGCCATCACGCTGCTCCATTGTGTCATCACGCTGCTCCATTGTGTTATCACACTGCTCCATTGTGTCATCACAATGCTGCATTGTGCCAACACACTGCTCCATTGTGTCATCACACTGATTCATTGTGCCATCACACTGCTCCATTTTGTCAACACACTGCCCCAGTCTGTCCTCACACTTGTCCATTGGGCACTCACTCTGCCCAATTGTTCCCTCACACTGCTCCTTTGTGCCATCACACTGCTCCATCGTGCTCTCACACTGCTTAATTGTGCCATCACACTGCTCCATTGTACCCCCTCTATGTTCCATTGTGTCATCACCATGCTTCATTGTGCCCTCACACTGCCATATTGTGTCATCACACTGCTCCATTGTGTCCAAACAGTGCCCATTGTGCCCACACAGTGCTCCTTTTTGCCCTCACACTGATACATTTTGCTCTCACACTGCTCCATTATGCCATCACATTGCTACATGTTGTCATCACTCTGCTCCATTGTTCACTCGTATTGCTCCATTATGACCTCACAGTGCTAAATTGTGTCATCACACTGCTCCTTTGTGTCATCACTCTGCTCAATTGTTTCATCAGAAATCTCCATTGTGCCATCACACTGCTCCATTGTGTCATCACACTGCTCCATTGTGTCATCACAATGCTCCATTGTGCCATCATGCTGCTACATTTTTCCATTACACTTCTCTCACATTGCTCCATTGTGTCCTCGAACTTTTCCATTGTGCTCTCACACTGCCTTAATGTGTCATCACACTCTCTCCATTTTGTCCACACACTGCTCCATTGTGCTCTCACATGTTTCCATTGTGCCATCGCACTGCTACATTGTGTCCACACAGAGTCCCATTGTGCCTGCACAGTGCTCCATTGTGCCCTCACACTGCTCCATTTTACTCTCACACTGCTCCATTTTGTCATCACACTGCTCCATTGTGACATCACAGTGCTACATTGTGTCATCACACAGCTCCATTGTGTCATCACACTGCTCCATTGTCTCATCATGCTGCCCCATTGTGTGATCACGCTGTTCCATTGTTCCTTCACATTGCTACATTGTGACCCCACTGTGCTAAATTGTGTCATCACACTGCTCCATTGTGTCATCACACTGCCTCGTTGTGCCATTACCCTGCTCTATTTTGTCATCTCACTGCTCCATGTTTTCATCTCAGTGCTCCATTATGCCATCACACTGCTCTAATGTGTTATCTCACTGCTCCATTTTGCCATCACTTTGCTCCATTGTGTCATCACACTACTACATTGGGCCCTCACACTGATCCATTGTGCCCTCACACGGCTCCATTGTGACCACACTCTGCTCCATTGTGCCCTCACAGTGCTCCATTGTGATATCACACTGCTGCATTGTGTCATAATGCTGATCCATTGTGTCATCACGCTATTCCATTTTGCCCACACACTGCTCCATTGTGCCCTGACCCTGCTCCATTGTGCCATCAGACTGCTCCATTTTGCCATCACTCTACTACATTGTGTCATCACACTGTTCCATTGTGCACTCACAAATCTCCATTTCGCCATCCCAATGCTAAATTGTGCCATTACACGGCTGGATTTTGTCTTCACGCTGCTCCATTATGTAATCACATTGCTCCATTGTGCCCTCACACTGTCTTATTGTTTCATCACACTGCTACATTGTGTCCACACAAAGCGCCATTGTGCCCTCTCAGTGCTCCATTGTGCCCTCTCCCTGCTCCAATTTGCCCTCACACTGCTCCATTGTGTCCTCACACTGCTCCATTGTGCCTCACACTGCTCCATTGTGTCATCACACTGCTCCATTGTGTCATCACACTGCTCCATTGTGTCCACACACTGCCCCAATGTGCAAACCTACTGCTCCATTGTGCCCACACTGTTCCATTGTATTCTCACACTGTTCCATTGTGCTATCACACTGCTCCATCTTCTCATGGCGATGCTCCATTGTGCAGTCACACTACTTCATTGTGTCATGTCCCTGCTCCATTGTTTCATCACAAAGTTCCATTGTGCAATCACACTGCTCCATTGTGTCATCACAATGCTCCACTGTGTCATCACAATGCTCCATTCCGCCAAGACACTGCTCCATTTTTTCATCACACTGCTCCATTGTGTCATCACAATGCTTCATTGTGACATCACACAGCTCCATTGTGTCATCAGGCTGAGCCATTGTGTCATCACAGTGCTCCCTTTTGCTCTTACATTGCTCCATTGTGACCTCACAATGCTAAATTGTGTCATCACCCTGCTCCATTGTGTCATCATACTGCTCCATTGTTCCTTTACACAGCTCCGTTGTCATCTCACTGCTACATTATTTCATCACCATGCACTATTGTGGCATCACACTGCTCCATTGTGTCATCACACTGCTCCATTGTGCCAACAATATGCTCAATCGTGTCACCACTCTGCTCCATTGTGCCACCACACTGCTGCATTGTGCGATCACACTACTCCAATGTGACCTCGCAGTGCTCCATTGTGCCCACACACTGCTCCATTGTGTCCTCAAAATGTTCCATTGTTCCCTCACACTGCCTTATTGTGTCATCGCACTCCTCCATTGTGTCCACACACTGCCCCATGGTGCCCTCACACTGCTCCATTTTGCCCACATACTGCTCCATAGAGATCTCACACTGCTCCATTGTGCCATCACACAGCTCCATGCTGTCATCACGCTGTTCCATTTTGCTCTCACCATGATAAATTGTGTCATCACACTGCTCCATTGTTTAATAACACTGATTCTTTTTACCATCACACTGCTCCATTGTGTCATCTCACTGCTCCGTTGTGTCATCACAATGCTTCATTGGCCTATCACACTGCTCCATTGTGTCATCACACTGCTCTGTTGTGCCAACACTATGCTCCATTGTGTCATCACAGTGGTCCATTGTGCCACCACACTGCTACATTGTGTGATCACACTACTCCAATGTGCCCACACAGTGCTCCATTGTGCCCTCACACTGCTCCATTGTGTGCTCACCATGTTCCATTGTGCCCTCACACTGTCTTATTGTGTCATCACACTCCTCCATTGTGTCCACACACTGCCCCATTGTGGCCTCACACTGTTCCATTTTGCCCACATACTGCTCCATTGTGATCTCACACTGCTCCATTGTGCCATCACACTGCTCCATGCTGTCATCACGCTGTTCCATTTTGCCCTCACTATGATAAATTGTCTCATTACACTGCTCCGTTGTGTAATAACACTGATTCTTTTTGCCATCACACTGCTCCATTGTGTCATCTCACTGCTCCATTGTGTCATCACAATGCTCGATTGTGCCATAACACTGCTCCATTGTGTCACCACTCTGCTCTCTTGTGTCATTATGCTGCACGTTTTTATAATCACACTGCTCCACTGTGCCCTAACACTTCTCCATTGTGTCATCACACTTCTCTGTTGTGTCATCACAGTGCTCTCGTGTGCCCACACACTGCTCCATTGTGCACTCACAATTCTCCATAGTGCCCTGACCGTGCTCCATTGTGCTCTCACACTACTCAGTTGTGTCCTCACCACATACCATTTTGCCCTCACACTGCCTTATTGTGTCATCACACTGCCCCATTGTGCCCACACCCTGCTCCATTTTGCCCACACACTGGTCCATAGTGATCTCACACTGCTATATTGTGCCATCACACTGCTCAATGGTGTCATCACTCTGCTCCATTTTGCCCTCACCATGATAAATTGTGTAATCACACTGCTCAGTTGTGTCATCACCCTGCGCCATTGTGTCATCACAATGCTCCATTGTGCCATCAAACTGCTCCATTGTTTCACCACTCTGCTCCCTTGTGTCATCATGCTGCACGTTTCTGTCATCACACTGCTCCACTGTGCCCTAACAGTGCTACATTGTGTCATCACACTGCTCCGTTGAGTGATCACAGTGCTCTATTGTGCCCTCACAATGCTCCATTGTGCACTCACATTGGTCCATTATGTCATCACAGTGCTCCATTGTGCACTGATCCAGCTCCATTGTGGCATCACACTGTTCCATTGTGTCATCACACTGCTCCATTGTGCCAACACACTGTTCCATTTTGTCATCACACTACTCCATTGTGCATTCTCACTGCTCCATTGTGTCACCACACTGCTCCATTGTTTCATTACTGTGCTCAATTGTGCCATCACACTTCTCCATTGTGTCATCACACTGCTCATTTCTGTCATCACAATACTCCATTGTGCCATGACACTGCTCCATTGTGCCCTCACAGTGCTCCATTGTGCCCTCACACTGCTCCGTTGGGTCATCTCACTGCTCCATTGTTTCATCACAATGCTCCATTGTGCCATCACATTGCTCCATTGTATCATCACACTGGTGCATTGTGTCATCACACTGCTGATTTGTGTCATCACAATGCTCTATTGAGCCATCACACTGCTCCATTGTGTCATCACGCTGCTCCATTTTTCCCTCACATTGCTAAATTGTGACCGCACAGTGCTACATTGTGTCATCACACTGCTCCATTTTATAATCACACTGTTCCATTGTGCAATCACACTGCTCCATTGTGTCATCTCACTGCTCCATTGTTTCATCACAGTGCTCCATTGTGCCATCACACTGCTCAACTGTGTCATCACAAAGCTCCACTCTGTCATGACAAAGCTCCATTGTGCCATCACACTGCTACATTGTCCCATTGCACTGCTCCATTGTGCCATCACACTGTTCCATTGTGTCAACTCACTGCTCCATTGTTTCATCACAATGCTCCATTGTGCCATCACACTGCTCCATTTTGTCATCACACTTCTCCAATGTATCATCACCATGCTCCATTGTGCCATCACACTGCTCCATTGTTTCATCACACTGCTCCATTTTGCCATCAAAGTGCTCCATTGTGCAATAACTCTGCTCCATTGTGTCATCACACTGCTCCATTGTGTCATCACACTGCTCCTTGTGTCATCACACTGCTCAATTGTGTAATCACGCTGCTCCATTGTGTCATCACGTTGCTCAATTTTTCCCTCACATTGCTCCATTTTGACCTCACAGTGCTAAATTGTGTCATCACACTGCTCCATTGTGTCATCAAACTGCTCCATTGTGCCATCACACTGCTCCATTGTGTCATCTCACTGCTCCATTCTTTCTTCACAGTGCTCCATTGTGCCTTCACTCTGCTCCATTGTGTCATCACACTGCTCCATTGTGCCATCACAGTGTTCCATTGTGCCATCACACTCCTCCATTGTGTCTTCACCCTGTTGCATTGTGCCCTCACACTGACTTATTGTGTCATCACACTGCTCCATTGTGTCCCCAGACTGTGCAATTGTGCCCTCCCACTTTGCCATTGTCCCCTCAGACTGCTCCATTGTGTTCTCACACTGCTTCATTGTGTCCTTACACTGCTCCATTGTGCCCTCACACTGCTCCATTGTGTCATCACCATGCTCCCTTGTGCCCTCATACTGAACTATTTTGTCATCACCATGCTCCATTTTGTCCATACAGTGCCCCATTGTGCCCACACAGTGCTCCATTGTGCCCTCACACTGCTATATTTTGCCCTCACACTGCTCCATTGTGCCCTCACACTGCTCCATTTTGCTGTCACACTGCTCCATAGTGCTTTCACACTGCTCCACTGTGCCATCACACTGCTCCCAGCTGTCAACACGCTGCTCCATTTTGCCCTCACCATGATAAATTCTGTCATCACACTGCTCCGTTGTGTGATCACACTGCTCCATTGTGCCATCACACTTCTCCATTGTGTCATCTCACTGCTCCATTCTTTCCTCACAGTGCTCCATTGTGCCTTCACACTGCTCCATTGTGTCATCACACTGCTCCATTGTGCCACCACACTGCTCCATTATGTGATCACACTGCTCCATTGTGCCATCACAATGTTCCATTGTGCCATCACATTGCTCCATTGTGTCTTCACCCTGTTGCATTTTGCCCTCACACTGACTTAGTGTGTCATCACACTGCTCCATTGTGTCCCCACACTGTCCAATTGTGCCTCCCCCTGTGCAATTGTGCCCTCACACTGCTCCATTTTGCTCTCACACTGCTTCATTGTGCCCTCACACTGCTCCATTGTGCCCTCACACTGCCATATTGTGTCGTCATCACCATCCTCCCCTGTGCCCTCCTACTGCTGTATTTTGTCATCACAATGCTCCATTGTGCCCATACAGTGCCCCATTGTGCCCACACAGTGCTCCATTGTGCCCTGACACTGCTACGTTTTGCCCTCACATTGCTTCATTGTGCCCTCACACTGCTCCATTTTGACATCACGCTGCTCCATTGGGTCATCACCCTGCTCCATTTTTCAGTCACATCGCTCCATTGTGACCTCACAGTGCTAAATTTTCTCATCACACTGCTCCATTGTGTCATCTCACTGCTCCATTGTGTCACCGCTCTGCTCCCTTGTGTCAACACGCTGTTCCATTGTGTCACCACACTGCTCCACTGTGCCCTAACACTGATCCATTGTGTCATCACACTGCTCAATTTTGCCATTACACTTCTCCATTGTGTGATCACACTGCTCCACTGTGCCCTCACAGTGCTCCATTGTGCCCTCACACTGCCTTATTGTGTCATCACATTATTCCATTGTGTCCATAAACTGCCCCCTTGTGCCCTCACACTGCTCCATTTCGCCCACACACTGCTCCATTGTGTTTTCACACTGCTCCACTGTGCCATCACACTGTTCATTCCGTCATCACACTGCTCCATTTTGCCCTCACCATGATAAATTTTGTCATCACACTGCTCTATTGTGTCATCACACTAATTCTTTGTGCCATCACACTGCTCCATTGTGCTATCTCACTGCTACATTGTGTCATAACAATTCTCCATTGTGCCATCACACTGTTCCATTGTGTCATCACACTGGTCCATTTTGCCAACACTATGCTCCATTATGTCATCACATTGCTCCATTGTGCCACCACACTGCTACATTGTGAGATCAAACTGCTCCAATGTCCCTTCACAGTGCTCCCTTGAGCCCTCACACTGCTCCATTTTGTCCTCACCATGTTCCATTGTGCCCTCACACTGCCTTATTATGTCATCCCACGGCTCCATTGTGTCCACACCGTGCCGCCTTGTGCCCTCACACTGCTCCATTTTGCCCAATCACTGCTCCATAGTGCTTTCACTCTGCTCCACTGTGCCATCAGACTGCTCCATGGTGTCATCACCCTGCACCATTTTGCCCTCACCGTGATAACCTGTGTCAACACTGCTCCATTGTGTCATCACACTGATTCTGTGTGCCATCACACTGCTCCATTGTGTCATCTCCCTGCTAGATTGTGTCATCACAATGCTCCATTGTGCCATCACACTGCTCCATTGTGTCATCACACAGGTCCAATGTGCCAACACTATGCTCCATTGTGTCATCACAATGCTCCATTGTGCCACCACACTGCTACATTGTGTGATCAACCTGCTCCAATGTGCCCTCACAGTGCTCCCTTGTGACCTCACCCTGCTCCATTTTGTCCTCAACATGTTCCATTGTGCCATCACACTGCCCTATTTTGTCATCACACTGCTCCATTGTGTCCACACACTGTCCCCTTGTGCATTCACACTGCTCCATTTTCCCACACACTGCTCCATAGTACTCACACAGTGCTCCACTATGCCATCACACTCTTCCATGGTGTCATCACGCTGCTCAATTTTGCCCTCACCGAGATAAATTGTGTCATCACACTGCTCCGTTGTGTCATCACACTGATTCTTTTTGCCATCACACTGCTCCATTGTGTCAATTCACTGCTAAATTGTGTCATCACAATGCTCCATTGTGCCATCACACTGTTCCTTTGTGTCACCACTCTACTCTCTTGTGTCATTATGCTGCACTTTTGTGTCATCACACTGCTCCATTGTGCCCTATCACTTCTCCATTTTGACTTCACACTCCTCTGCTGTATAATCTCAGTGCTCTATTGTGCCCTCACTCTGCTCGATTGTGCACTCACACTGCTCCATTATGTCCTCACAATGTTCCATTGTGCCCTCACACTGCCTTATTGTGTCATCACACTGCTCCATTGTGTCCATACACTGCCCCATTGTGCCCTCAGACTGCTCCATTTTGCCACACACTGCTCCATAGTTCTGTCACACTACTCCATTGTGCCATCACACTACTCCATTTTGTCATCACGCTGCTCCATTTTGCCCTCACCCTGAAACATTGGGTAATCACCCTGCTCATTTCTGTCATCACACTGCTCCACTGTGTGATCAAACTGCGACATTGTGCCCTCACCGTGCTCCATTTTGCCCACACATTGCTCCATTGGGTCATCTCACTGCTCCTCTGTTTCATCACAATGCTCCATTGTGCCATATTGTTGCTCCATTGTGTCATCACACTGGTCCATTGTGTCATCACACTGCTCCTTTGTGTCATCACAATGCTCAATTGTGCCATCACACTGCCCCATTGTGTCATCACACTTCTCCATTGTGACATAACGCTGCTCCATTGTGTCATCACGCTGCTCCATTCTTAACTCACATTGCTCCACTGTGACCACACTGTGTTAAATTGTGTCATCACACTGCTTCATTGTCTCATCACACTGCTCCATTGTGTCATCACACTGCTCCATTGTGTCATCACACTGCTCCATTGTGTCATCACACTGCTCCATTGTGCCATCACACTGCTCCATTTTATCATCACACTTCTCCAATGTATCATAACCATGCTCCATTGTGCCATCACACTGCTCCATTGTTTCATCACACTGCTCCATTTTGCCATCAAAGTGCTCCATTGTGCAATACCTCTGCTCCATTGTGTCATCACACTGCTCCATTGTGTCATCACACTGCTCCTTGTGTCATCACACTGCTCAATTGTGTAATCACGCTGCTCCATTGTGTCATCACGTTGCTAAATTTTTCCCTCACATTGCTCCATTTTGACCTCACAGTGCTAAATTGTGTAATCACACTGCTCCATTGTGTCATCAAACTGCTCCATTGTGCTATCACACTGCTCCATTGTGTCATCTCACGGCTCCATTCTTTCTTCACAGTGCTCCATTGTGCCTTCATTCAGCTCCATTGTGTCATCACACTGCTCCAATGTGCCATCACAGAGTTCCATTGTGCCATCACACTCCTCAATTGTGTCTTCTCCCTGTTGCATTGTACCCTCACACTGACTTATTGTGTCATCACACTGCTCCATTGTGTCCCCAGACTGTCCAATTGTGCCCTCCCACTTCGCCATTGTCCCCTCAGACTGCTCCATTGTGTGCTCACACTGCTTCATTGTGTCCTTACACTGCTCCATTGTGCCCTCACACTGCTCCATTGTGTCATCACCATGCTCCCTTGTGCCCTCATACTGAACTATTTTGTCATCACCATGCTCCATTTTGTCCATACAGTGCCCCATTGTGCCCACACAGTGCTCCATTGTGCCCTCACACTGCTATATTTTGCCCTCACACTGCTCCATTTTGCCCTCACACTGCTCCATTTTGCTGTCACACTGCTCCATAGTGCTTTCACACTGCTCCAATGTGCAATCACACTGCTCCCAGCTGTCAACACGCTGCTCCATTTTGCCCTCACCATGATAAATTCTGTCATCACACTGCTCCGTTGTGTGATCACACTGCTCCATTGTGCCATCACATTTTTCCATTCTGTCATCTCACTGCTCAATTCTTTCCTCACAGTACTCCATTGTGCCTTCACACTGCTCCATTGTGTCATCACACTGCTCCATTGTGCCACCACACTGCTCCATTATGTGATCACACTGCTCCATTGTGCCATCACAATGTTCCATTGTGCCATCACATTGCTCCATTGTGTCTTCACCCTGTTGCATTTTGCCCTCACACTGACTTAGTGTGTCATCACACTGCTCCATTGTGTCCCCACACTGTCCAATTGTGCCTCCCCCTGTGCAATTGTGCCCTCACACTGCTCCATTTTGCTCTCACACTGCTTCATTGTGCCCTCACACTGCTCCATTGTGCCCTCACACTGCCATATTGTGTCGTCATCACCATCCTCCCCTGTGCCCTCCTACTGCTGTATTTTGTCATCACAATGCTCCATTGTGTCCATACAGTGCCCCATTGTGCCCACACAGTGCTCCATTGTGCCCTGACACTGCTACGTTTTGCCCTCACATTGCTTCATTGTGCCCTCACACTGCTCCATTTTGACATCACGCTGCTCCATTGTGTCATCACCCTGCTCCATTTTTCAGTCACATTGCTCCATTGTGACCTCACAGTGCTAAATTTTCTCATCACACTGCTCCATTGTGTCATCTCACTGCTCCATTGTGTCACCGCTCTGCTCCCTTGTGTCATCACGCTGTTCCATTGTGTCACCACACTGCTCCACTGTGCCCTAACACTGATCCATTGTGTCATCACACTGCTCCATTTTGCCATTACACTTCTCCATTGTGTGATCACACTGCTCCACTGTGCCCTCACAGTGCTCCATTGTGCCCTCACACTGCCTTGTGTCATCACATTATTCCATTGTGTCCATAAACTGCCCCCTTGTGCCCTCACACTGCTCCATTTCGCCCACACACTGCTCCATTGTGTTTTCACACTGCTCCACTGTGCCATCACACTGTTCATTCCGTCATCACACTGCTCCATTTTGCCCTCACCGTGATAAATTTTGTCATCACACTGCTCTATTGTGTCATCACACTAATTCTTTGTGCCATCACACTGCTCCATTGTGCTATCTCACTGCTACATTGTGTCATCACAATGCTCCATTGTGCCATCACACTGTTCCATTGTGTCATCACACTGGTCCATTTTGCCAACACTATGCTCCATTGTGTCATCACATTGCTCCATTGTGCCACCACACTGCTACATTGTGAGATCAAACTGCTCCAATGTCCCTTCACAGTGCTCCCTTGAGCCCTCACCCTGCTCCATTTTGTCCTCACCATGTTCCATTGTGCCCTCACACTGCCTTATTATGTCATCCCACTGCTCCATTGTGTCCACACACTGCCGCCTTGTGCCCTCACACTGCTCCATTTTGCCCAATCACTGCTCCATAGTGCTTTCACACTGCTCCACTGTGCCATCACACTGCTCCATGGTGTCATCACCCTGCACCATTTTGCCCTCACCGTGATAACCTGTGTCAACACTGCTCCATTGTGTCATCACACTGATTCTGTGTGCCATCACACTGCTCCATTGTGTCATCTCCCTGCTAGATTGTGTCATCACAATGCTCCATTGTGCCATCACACAGCTCCATTGTGTCATCACACAGGTCCAATGTGCCAACACTATGCTCCATTGTGTCATCACAATGCTCCATTGTGCCACCACACGCTACATTGTGTGATCAACCTACTCCAATGTGCCCTCACAGTGCTCCCTTGTAACCTCACCCTGCTCCATTTTGTCCTCAACATGTTCCATTGTGCCATCATACTGTCCTATTTTATCATCACACTGCTCCATTGTGTCCACACACTGTCCCCTTGTGCATTCACTCTGCTCCATTTTCCCACACACTGCTCCATAGTACTCACACAGTGCTCCTCTATGCCATCACATTCTTCCATGGTGTCATCACGCTGCTCAATTTTGCCCACACTGAGATAAATTGTGTCATCACACTGCTCCGTTGTGTCATCACACTGATTCTTTTTGCCATTACACTGCTCCATTGTGTCAATTCACTGCTAAATTGTGTCATCACAATGCTCCATTGTGCCATCACACTGTTCCTTTGTGTCACCACTCTGCTCTCTTGTGTCATTATGCTGCACTTTTGTGTCATCACACTGCTCCATTGTGCCCTATCACTTCTCCATTTTGACTTCACACTCCTCCGCTGTATAATCTCAGTGCTCTATTGTGCCCTCACTCTGCTCGATTGTGCACTCACACTGCTCCATTGTGTCCTCACCATGTTCCATTGTGCCCTCACACTGCCTTATTGTGTCATCACACTGCTCCATTGTGTCCATACACTGCCCCATTGTGCCCTCAGACTGCTCCATTTTGCCCACACACTGCTCCATAGTTCTGTCACACTGCTCCATTGTGCCATCACACTACTCCATTTTGTCATCACGCTGCTCCATTTTGCCCTCACCCTGAAACATTGGGTAATCACCCTGCTCATTTCTGTCATCACACTGCTCCACTGTGTGATCAAACTGCGACATTGTGCCCTCACCGTGCTCCATTGTGCCCACACATTGCTCCATTGGGTCATCTCACTGCTCCTCTGTTTCATCACAATGCTCCATTGTGCCATATTGTTGCTCCATTGTGTCATCACACTGGTCCATTGTGTCATCACACTGCTCCTTTGTGTCATCACAATGCTCAATTGTGCCATCACACTGCCCCATTGTGTCATCACACTTCTCCATTGTGACATAACGCTGCTCCATTGTGTCATCATGCTGCTCCATTCTTAACTCACATTGCTCCACTGTGACCACATTGTGTTAAATTGTGTCATCACACTGCTTCATTGTCTCATCACACTGCTCCATTGTGTCATCACACTGCTCCACTGTGTCAACTCACTGTTCCATTGTTTCATCACATTGCTCCATTGTGCCATCACACTGCTCCATTTTGTCATCACACTTCTCCAATGTATCATCACCATGCTCCATTGTGCCAACACATTGCTCCATTGTTTCATCAAACTGCTCCATTTTGCAATCAAAATGCTCCATTGTGCAATAACTCTGCTCCAGTGTGTCATCGCACTGCTCCATTGTATCATTTCACTGCTCGATTGTGTCATCACACTGCACAACTGTGTAATCACGCTGCTCCACTGTGTCATCACGCTGCTCCATTTTTCCCTCCCATTGCTCCATTTTGACCTCACAGTGCTAAATTGGGTCATGACACTACTCCATTGTGAAATCACACTGCTCCATTGTGCCATCACACTGCTGCATTGTCATCTCACTGCTCCATTCTTTCATCACAGTGCTCCACTGTGCCTTCACTCTGCTCCATTGTGTCCTCATGTTGCTCAATTGTGCCATCACACGGCTCCATTGTGTCATCACACTGCTCCATTGTGCGATCACACTGCTCCACTGTGCCACCACTGTGTTCCATTGTGCCATCACACTCCTCCATTGTGTCTACACCCTGTTGAATTTTGCCCTCACACTGACTTAGTGTGTCATCACACTGCTCCATTGTGTCCCCACACTGTCCAGTTGTGCCCTCCCACTGAGCAATTGTGCCCTCCCACTGATCCATTTTGCTCTCACACTGCTTCATTCTGCCCTCACACTGCTCCATTGTGCCCTCACACTGCTCCATTGTGTCATCACCATGCTCCCTTGTGCCCTCATACTGCAGTATTTTGTCATCACAATGCTCCATTGTGTCCATACAGTGCCCCATTTTGCCCACACAGGGCTCCATTGTGCCCTGACACTGCTATGTTTTGCCCACACACTGCTCCATTGTGCCATCACACTGCTCCATTTTGTCATCACGCTGCTCCATTGTGTCATCACCCTGCTCCATTGTTCAGTCACATTGCTCCATTGTGACCTCACAGTGCTAAATTTTCTCATCACACTGCTCCATTGTGTCATCTCACTGCTCCATTGTGTCACCACCACTGCTGCCTCCTTGTTGGGTCATCAACTGTGTCCAGTGTTGTCAGCCCACTGATCCACTGTTCCCGTAACACTGATCCATGTTTGTCCATCCACACTGCTGTCCATTGTGCCCTCACACTTGTCAATTGTGACGTCAAATTGGTCTATTGTGAAATCACACTGTTCCTTTTTGTTATCACACTGCTCCAGTGTGTTTTCATGCTGCTCTGTTGTGTCAATTCACTGCTCCTGTGTTTCATCACAATGCTCCAGCTGTGCAATCACACGGCTCCATTATGTCAACACACAGCTCCATTATGACAACACATTACTCGATTGTGCCAACACACAGCTCAATTGTGATATGGCACTACTCCTTTTTGTCATCACACTACACCATAGTGCCATCACACTGCTCTATTGTTTCATCTCAGTGCTAGATTCTGTCAACAGAATGTTCCATTGTGCCATCACACTGCTCTGTTGTGTCATGACACTGCTCGATTTTGTCATTAAACTGCTCCATTTTGTCATACTGCTCCATTGTGTTCAAATCCTCTTGCTGCCCATGGTGGCCCCGACCACACTGCAAATTGTGGGGAGGCAAAACGACTCCGAACTGTGC
The DNA here is from genome assembly GCA_009823505.1 of Rhizomys pruinosus. Taxonomy (NCBI): domain Eukaryota; kingdom Metazoa; phylum Chordata; class Mammalia; order Rodentia; family Spalacidae; genus Rhizomys; species Rhizomys pruinosus. Next base: position 770,082 of record VZQC01013833.1, read on the forward strand.
CCCGGAATCACTTCTTCACATTTTGACTTCACCCGCCGTCCTGCTGTATCTATTCAAGTGGCTTCATATTGTGGGCCCTCACTCTGGCTCGATTGTGCACTCACAACCTGGCCGCCATTGTGCCGCTGCACCATGGTTCCATTGTTGCCCTATCAAACACTACCATATTTGTCATTCACCTCACTCTGCGCCTTGTGTCCATACACGTCCCCATGTGCGCCGTTATCCTCAGTACTGCTCCATTTTTGTCCCACAAGCGCTCCATAGTGCTGCCACACATGCTCCATTGTTCCTCACTCGACTCACCATTTTGTCCCTCGACTAGTCCTCGCAGTCATTTTTGCCCCTCACCGTGATACATGGTGCGTCACACTGCTCATTTACGTCATCAACACACATAGCTTCACTCTTGTGTCATCACCATGCTCCATTGTGTGATCAACTGCTACAATTGTGACCTGCAACGTGTGCTCCATTTTGCCCTCCCATCTGCTCCATTGGGTCATGTCACTGATCCACTGTTTCATCACAAACTTGACCCACTTATGCCATCTCATTACTCATGTTTCATCACTCTGATCGATTTTTGTCCTCACACTGCTTCCTTTTTCTACCATCCTCATGCCAATTCTGGCCACCCTGTCCCATTGTGTCATCACAACATCTCCATTGTGGACAAATCACACTGCTTCATTGGGCATCAAGCCTCTCAATTCTTACGCACATTGCTCCACTTGTGACCTCAACTGTTAGAATTATGTGGCATCAGCACTACGGCAATGTGTCAGCAAACCTGTCTCATTTGCCATCACACATTGACTCCAATTGTGTCACTCACTGCTCCATTTTCATCACACTGCTCCATTCCTCACACTCTGCTCCATTTCCTCTATCTGCTCCATTGTTCATATACTCTCTCCATTGGGTATCTCACACTGCTCCGTTCTGTCATCTCACTGCTCCATTGTGTCACGGCTCTGCTCCCTTGTGTCACACGGCTGTTCCATTGTATCACACATCTGGCTGTCCAATTCCTCTAAAACTGATTCCATTGTGTCAGTCACCGCTCCAGTATGTGCCATTATACTTCTCCATGTGGTGCCATCGACTGTGGTCCCTATTGTGCCATCACACGCCTCCATTGTGTCCTCACACTGTTCGTTTGTGTCATCACACTCCACCAATGTACCCTCATGTTTCTCCTTTTTGTCCTCACACTTCTCCATCGTGATATCACTCTGGTGCATTTTGTTATCCCACTGCTCTATTTGTGTCATCACACTGATTTATTGTGTCATAACACTGTTCTTTTTGTCGTCACAATGCTCAATTTTTCCACCACACTTCTCCACTTTTTATCATACTGCTCCATTGTTCTCACACAGTGACTCCATTGTCACCTACCTAGCTGCTGGTGATTTTGTATCATCACAATGTCATTTGTGTCCATCACAGTGGCCCAGTTGTAGCACACACGTCTCCATTGTGAGCCTCTGCACTTGCTAGCGTTTTGCACCTCACACTGACTCGTTGTGCATCACACTGCTTCGCATTTCGGTCATCACGCTGCGCCATTGGGTCATCAACCACCCAGACCCGGCTCCAGTTGTTTCACCAGGTCACTGGCTCCATGTTACCATCACAGTGCTAAATTTTCTTCATCGCTCTGCTCCACTGTGTTCAATCTCACTGCTCCATTGTGTCAAACACAGCTTCTGCTCCCCGTTGTAGGGTCCACTCATTCTGTTTTTCCCCTTGTGTCCAACACACTGCCCTCTGCTCCCTGTGCCCTAGGACTGATCATTGTTTATCCACACTGGTCCATTGTGCCCTGACTTTGCTCCATTGTGTCTTCACTCTTCTCAATTGTGCCCTCATACTCCACCACTGTGCCCTCACAGTGATCCATTGGTGCTGCGTGTGTGACTGCTCCAATTTGTCCTCATACAGTGTTTCCATTTGTGCCTCCACCTGCCTTATTTGGTCACACCCACACTGTTATCACATTGTGGTCGCACAGAGCTGCCCCCCTGTACAATACACACTGCGCATTTGCCCAACACTGCCCATAGTGGTTTACACACGGCTCCACTTATGCCATCACGCGCTTCAATTCTGTTTCACACTGGCTTGCTCCATTTTGTCCTCACCATGGATGAATTTTGTCATCCAATTTTGCCATGTGGTCAGACACGCAATTCGTTGTGGCCATCACACTACTTCCATTGTTTCCTTTTCGTGCTAAAGATTGGTGTCAACACAAGTGCTCCATTGTTTGTCACCACACGGCTCCATTGTGTCATCACACTGGCTCATTGTGCCAACACTATGCTAAATTGTGTTATCACATTCCTCCATTGTGGCCACCAGCACAATGCTACATTGTGTGCTCGACTGCTTCCAACTGTGCCCCTATCACACTTACTCTATTGGACTTCAACACACTACCCAGCCGCGGTAGGAACGCAGTGCTCTTTGTTGCCCGCACGTCTGCTCCATTGGGCCTCACACTGCTCTATTTTGTGCCCATTCCATTGTGCCCTCCACTACCTTATGTCATCGACAGCTGCGTGTTCATTGTGTCCGAATAACTGCACCCATTGTGCCCTCAGATCGCTCTCCAGTTTGCGCCACACAATGCTCACATAATTGCTGTCACCTGCCTCCATTGTGCCATCAATCTACTCCTTTTGGTCATCACGCTGCTCCATTTTTTTTTTTTTATTTATGTCTTTTTTTTGTCATCACACTGCTCGTTTCTGTCATCACAAGCCGCATTGTGCCATTCACACTAGCTGCCTTTGTGTGTTCAAACTGCTACATTTTGCCCTCACCGAAATGCTCCATTTTGCCCTCACACTGCTCCATTGGTCATCACACAGCTCCACTCTTNCACGCTGTTCCATTGTTTCACCACACTGCTCCACTCTGCCGTAACACTGATCCATTGTGTAAATTCACAAACTGCTCCATTGTGTCCATTACACTTCTCCATTGTGCGATCAAACTGCTCCAATGTCCCCTCACAGTGCTCCATTGTGCACTCCATATAATGCTCCCATTGTGTCCAAATCATGTTTTTTCCCATTGTGCCCCTCACACTCGGCCTGATTGTGTTCATCCCAACTGCTACATTTGTGTCCACAACTGGCCCCGGTGCCCTCACACATCACACACTGCCTCCATAAAATGTTTACACGCTGCTCCACTGTGCATCACACTGCTCCTTCGTCTCACCGTTTCATTTTTTGCCCGCACAGACCATATAAATTGGTGTCATCACACTGCTCCATTGTGTCATCACACTAATTCTTTTTGCCAATCCACACTGATCCATTGTGTCATATCCGTGCTCCATGATGCCCTGATCCTGCACCATTTTGCCATCAAAATGCTCAATTCTGTGATCACAATGCTCCATTGTGTTCACACTAGTCCATTGTGCCAACACTATGCTCAATTGTTCAGCACACTGGTCCATTGTGCCAACAGTATGTTCCATTGTGGTTTCAGCACACTGCTCCATTATGCCACCACACTGCTACACATGTGATTCGAACTGCTCCAATTTGCCTTTCACATTTCCCCCTTGTGCCCTCAACCCCTGCTCCATTTTGTGCCTCATCATGTTCCCATTGTTGTCCTCACACTCCTTTAAAAATGTTCATCCCACTGCTCCATTGTGTCACACCTGCCCCCCTTGTGCCCTCACAAAACGCTCCATTGAGCCATCACATCACAACTGCTCACAATGCGATCACACTGCTCCATTGGTGCCATCACAAGTGGTCCATTGTGCCCTCACACTGTTCCATTGCGTCTTCACACTCGTTCACCCGGTTCAATTAATTGTGCCCTCACACCTGACTTAGTGTGGCATCACACTGCTCCCATTTGTCCCCCACTGTCCAATTGTACCCTCCCACTTCGCCATTGTCCCCTCAGACTGCTCAATTTTGTTCGCAACACTGCTTCATCATTGTGCCCTCACACTGCTCCATTTTGTTGCCCTCACACTACTCCATTGATCCATCACACCATGCGCCCTTATGCCTAATCCTGCCCTATTGTGTCATTACAGTGGTCCATTGTGTCCTTACAGTGCCCCATTGTGTCCACACGTGGCTCCATTGTGCCCTCACAACTGCTCCATTTTGCCCTCACACTGCTCCCTTTTGCTCTCACAGTGCTAAGTTTTGTCATCACACTGCACATTAGTGCCTTCACAGTTGTCCACTGTGCCATCACACTGCTCCATTGTGGTCCATCAAGGTGCTGCCATTTTGTCCTCACCATGAGAACGTGGTGCCACACTGCTCCGTTGTGTCATCACACTGATCTTTGTGCCATCACACTGGCTCCATTGTGTCATCATCCCATGATAGATTTGTGTCATGACAATGCTCCATGTGCCATCACACTGATTCATTGTGTCATCACAATCCTACATTGTGCCATCACAATAATCAATTGTGCCATCACACTGCTGACTTGTGTCATCACACTGCTCCATTTTGGTCACACAAACTGCGACGTTGTGTCAAACTGCCGCCAAGTGTGGCACTCAAGTGCGTCCTGTGCCATCACCCAGCTCCATTTTTTCCTGACCATGTTCCATTGTGCCCTCACACTGAACTATTATGTCTCACAACAACTGCTCCATTGTTTCCACAAACTCACCATTTTTGCCCTCACACGGCTCAATTTTCATTTCCCCATCACACTGCTCCATAGTACTCTCACACTGCCCCATTTGTGCCATTACAATCCTCATGGTGTCATCATGCGTGCTATACTTTGCCCTCACCGAGATAAATTGTGTCAACACACTGCTGTACGGGGGGTCATCAGACGGATTTTTTTTTGCCATCAACAAAAACACTGCTCCATTGTGGTCATCTCACTGCTCCATTGGGGTAATCACAATGCTCATTGTGCCATCACATTGCTCCTTGGTGGTCCACCACGTCTGCTCGCATTGTGTCATTATGCTGCACGTTTGTGTCTCCACACACTGCTACACTGCTCCACTGTGCCCCCAAACTGCTGTCCTTCTGTGACTGCACACTCCTCCGTGGTAGCCATCTCAATTGCTCTTTGCCGTCACTTTGCTCAATTGTGCCCTCACACTGCTCCATTTGTTTATCACCCTGCTCCATTGCGCACTCACAATGTTCCATTGTGCCCTCACACTGCTTAATTTTGGCATCACACTGCTCCATTTTGTCCCCAAACTACTCCATGTTTTCGTCACACTACTTCATTGTGACATCACACTTCCATTGTGTCATCACACCACTCCATTCTGCCATCACACTGTTCCATTGTGCCATCACTCTACTCCAATTTCTCATCACGCGCTGCTCCATTTGCCCTCACCGTGAACAATTGTGTCATCACCCTGTCCTTTTTGTAAATCAAAATGCTCATTTGTGCCATCACACTGCTGCATTGGTGTGATCAATGGCCACATTGTGCCCTCACAGTGCTCCATTTTGCCTCACACTACTCCATTTTGACAATACGCTGCTCCATTGTGCCAAAACAACTCCTCCATTTTGTCATTAAACTGCTCAATTGTGCCATAACATTGGTCCATTGTGTCATCACACTAGTCCATTGTTCCATCATCCTGCTCCTTTGTGTCATCACATATCTCCATTGTGCAATCACACACACCTGCACATTGTGCCATCACACTGTCCCATTGTGCCATCACACTGTCCAATGTGTCATTACACTTCTCCATGGTGACATCACCCTGCACCATTGTGACATCACACTGTACATGTTTTCATCACACTGCTTCATTTTTGCCCTCAAACGTAGTGCTCTATTGTGCAATAACTCTGCTCCATTGTGTCATCACACTGCTCCATTTGTCATAACAAAAACTGCTGCATTGTGGTCTCACACTGCTCATTGTGTAATCACATTGCTCCATTGTGTCCATCACTCTGCTCCATTTTTCCCCTCACTTGCTGTTGCTCCATTTTGAACTCACTGTGCTAAGTTGTTCATCACACTACTGCCATTGGGTCATCCACTGCTCCATTGTGGGCCAACCAGCTGCTCCATGTGTCCCATCTCACTAGTCACCAATTCGTTCATCACTGTCTCATTGTGCCTTCACTCTGCTTCCTTGTTCATCACACTGCTCAATTGTGCCTCACAAGTCACAACACCACGGCTCCATTGTGTCACACACTGCTCCATTGTGCATCACACAGCTCCATTATGCATCAACTGCCCCATTGTGCCATCACAGTCTCCATTGTGCAGTACAGCTGCTCCATTGTGTCTTCACCTGTTGCATGTGGGCCCTCAAACACTGCTTCATTGGTCCATCACACTGCTCCAGTGGTGTCCCCAGACTGCCCAATTGTGCCCTTTCACTTCGCCATTGTCCTCTCAGACCGCGCCATTTGGGCGTTCTCACAGTGCTTCATTGTGGCCTTACACTGCTCCATTGTACACTACTCCACTGTGCCAAAACAAGGATCCACTTTGCAATCACACTGATCCATAGTGCAATCACACTACTACATTGTGCAATCACACTACTCAATTATGCCAACACACTGCTCCATTTTGCCCACACCATGCTTCATTGTGCCCTCAGACGCTATATTTTTTGCCCTCACAGCTGCTCCCATTTGTTCCCTCAACACTGCTCCATTGCTGTCACAACGTGCCCTCCATAAATTAGCTTTCACACTGGTCCACTCTGCCAGCAAAACTGCTTCCAGCTGTCCCTCTACGCGCTCCAGTGTTGGCGCGTCTCGTGATAATATGTTCTCACACACACTGCTCAATTGGTGTCAATCTAACTAGCTAGATTGTGTCCACCACCTCGCCAGTGTGCCATCACACGCTCCGTTGTGTCATCACACTGCCCATTGTGCCAACACAGCTGAACATTGTGCGATCAAACCGCTCCTATATGCCTTCACCGTGCTCCCATGGGCCCTCAAACTGCTCTATTGTCCCCTCAAAATGATCCATTTTACCCTCACAACAGAACCCTCCTTATTATGAGCCAATCCCACTGCTCCATTGTGTCCACACACGGCTCCTCGTGTGCGCTCAAAACACTGCTCCATTTTGCCCACACACAGCTCCCTAAGTGATTTAACAGATGCTCAACTGTGCCATTGCCTCTCCATGTTCAATCATGGGCTGCTACAATTTTGCCCCTCCACATGAGAAACTGTGTCTCACGCTGCTCCAAGTGTGGCACACACTGCTCAGTTGTGCGATCACACTGCTCCATTGTGATATCCCAGTGTTTCCATTGTGGCCATCACAACTGCTCATTGTGTTTCACCCTGTGCAGGTGGCCCTCACAGGAATTAATTGTCATGCACACTGCTCCATTGGTGTCCCCACACGGTCCAGGATGTGCCCATCGCCACTGTGCCGATTGCCATCACACTGCCCATTTGGCTCGTCAACTCGGCTTCATTGGTGCCCTCAACAAACAGCTCTAAATTGTGTCATCACATGCTCCCTTGTGCCCTCATACTGCCCTGTTTTTTGTCACAGTGCTCCATTTTTGGTCTACAGTGCCCAGTTGTGCCCACACATTGCTCATTGTGAACTCCCTCACTGCTCCATTTTTGGCCTCACAACTTGCTCCATTGTGCCCTCACACTGCACCATTTTGCCGTCAAACAGCTACATTGTGCCATAACACAGCTCCATTTTGCCCTCACACTGCTCCAATGTGCCATTACAACAAAAAACAAAAAAACAACTGCTGCATGCTGTCATCACAGCTGCTATATATTATGCCCTCACCATGATAAATTTGTGTCATCACACGCTCCATTGTGCCATCACAATTCTTTGGTGGCCATCACACTGATCCATTGTGCCATCTTACTGCTCAACTGTGTCATCACAATCCTTCCATTTGTGCCATCACACTGCCCATTTTATGCGATCACAACGCTCATTGTGGCCACACAGGGTTTCCATTTGGCCATCACAGCACGCTGCTCACATTGGGTCTTTTTACACTGTTTGCATTGTGCCCTCACACTGACTTATTTGGTCATCACACTGCTCCAAATTGTTCACCAGACGGCCCATTGTCCCTCATCACTTACGCCATTGTCCTCCCTCATCAGACTACTCCATTGTGTCACCAAACTCCATTGTGCCTCACACTGAACCATTCTGTCATCACACTACTCAATTGTGCCCTCACACTGCCTCCATTATGCCCTCAAACTCCTCCATTATGCCCTCAAACTCCTAGTTTGTCATAGGACAGTGCCTCCATTGTGTCTACAGAGTGCCCACATTGTGCACACACCATGCGTCATTGTGGGCCCTCAACTGCTATATTTGCCCGCACACTGCTGTCGAATTGTGCCCTCACACTTAAATCATTTTGCTTGACAAGCTCCATATGTTTTTTTCACACGCTTCCATTGTGTCTCTAGCTCAATGCTAGATTGTGCCATCAACATGCTCCATTGTGCCATCACACTGCTACCGTTGTGTCATCACACTGGTCGCAGTTGTGCCAAAACTATGCTTCATTGTGTCATCACAACACTGCTCCATGGGTGCCACCACGCTGCTAACATTGGTGCGATCAAACCCTCTCGCTATATGCCTTCACTGGGACCCCTTTGTGTCCTCAAACTGTCCATGTGTGGTTGGTGTGTGGGTTTGTTGTTTGGGTTGGGGTGTGGTTGGGTTTTGTCCGCACTCCTGTGTCATATCACAACTTAATGCAGTGTGCCATCCACACTGCTCAGATGTTTCGGACCTCACTGCTCAATTGTTTCATCACAGTGCTCAATTTTGCCATCAATTTGCTTCTTTTTGCCCTCACACTGCCTTAATGTTTCATCACACTCTCTCCATTGTTTCCACACACTGCCCCATTGTGTTATCACATTCCTCCATTGTGCCAACCCTGTGCTCCATTTTGCTCACACAAGACTCCTTAGTGCTCTCACACTGCTTCCATTGTGCCCTCAATCTGCGCCATGGTGTCATCACGCTGCTCCATTTTGTTATCAGACTGCTCCATTGTGCGTTCAAACTTCTCCATTGTGCCTGCAAGTTGTTCATTTGTGCTATCACAGTGCTCCATCGTTTCATCATGTTGCTTCTTTGTGTCTTCACACTTCTCCACTTTGCCGTCATGCTTCTCCATTTTTTCATCACCCTTCTCCATTGTGGCATCACACTGCCAAATGTGCCCTCACAGTGCTCCATTGTGCCTCATACTGCTCCATTGTGTCATCACGCTGCTCAGCTGTGAGATAATATTTTTCCATTGTGTCATCACAATTCGCCATTGTGCCTTCTCACTGCTCAATTGTGTCCTCACTTTGGTCTATTGTGCTTTCACATTGGTCTATTTTGCTTTCACAGTGGTCAATTGTATTTTCACATTGGTCTATTGTGATATCACATTGTTCCATTGTGCTCACACACTGCGCCATTGTGCCTGACAGTGTTCCATGGTGCCATCACACAGCTCCATACTGTCCTCACCCGGTTTGGCATGTGCCCGCACACTGACTTTATTGTGTCATCACACTGTTCCATTGTGTCCCCACAATGTCCAAGTGTGCCCTCACACTGCTCCACTGTGCCCTCACACTGCTCCATTTTGCTCTCACACTGCTTCATCGTGCCCTCAAACTGCTCCATTGTGCCCTCACACTGCCTTATTGTGTCATCACACTGCTTTATTGTGTCCATACACTGCCCCATTGTGCCCTCATACTGCTCCATTATGCCCACACACTGCTCTGTAGTGCTGTCATACTGTTCCATTGTGCTATCACACTACTCCATTTTGCCCTCACTGTGAAACATTGTGTCATCATCCTGCTCATTTCTGTTATCACAATGCTTCATTGTGCCATCACACTGCTCCATCGTGTGATCAAACTGTTACATTGCCCCTCAGAGTGCTCCATTGTGCCCTCACACTGCTCCATTGGGTCATCTCACTGCTCCATTGTGCCATCTCATTGCTCCAATTTTTCAACACACTGGTCCATTGTGTCATCACACTGCTCCATTCTGTCATCACAATGTGCCATTTTGCCACCACACTGCTCCATTGTGTCATCAAACTGTTCCATTGTTTCATCACACTGCTCCATCATGTCATCACGCTGTTCCATTTTGTCATCACGCTGCTCCATTCTTCCCTCACATTGCTCCATTGTGACCTCACCACGCTAAATTGTGTCATCACAATGCTCCATTGTGCCATGACACTGGACCATTGTGTCATTGCACTGCTCCATTGTTTCATCACAGTGCTCCACTGTGCCTTCACACTGCTCCATTGTGCCATGACACTGGTCCATTTTGTCATCTCACTGCTCCATTCTTTCATCACAGTGCTCCAGTGTGCCTTCACACTGCTCGATTGTGTCATCACACTGCTCAATTTTGTAATCACGCTGCTCCATTGTTTCATCACACTGCTCCATTGTTCCCTCACATTGCTCCATTTTGACCTCACAGTGCTAAATTGTGTCACCACACTGCTCCATTGAGCAATCACACTGCTCCATTGTGTCACCACACTGCTCCATTGAGCAATCACACTGCTCCATTTTGTTATCACACTGCTCCATTGAGCAATCACACTGCTCCATTGTGTCATCACTCTGCTCCTTTGTGCCGTCACACTGCTCCATTGTGTGATCACACTGCTCCATTGTGCCATCACAGTGCTCCATTGTGCCACCACACTGTTCCATTTTGTCCTCACCTTGTTGCATTGTGCCTTCACATTGCCTTATTGTTTCAACACAATACTCAACTCTGTCCTCACACTGCCCAATTGTGCCCTCATACTGCTCCATTTTGACATCACACAGCTCAATTTTGCCATCACACTGCTCAACTGTGTCATCACACTGCTCCATTTTGCCATCACACTGTTCAATTGTGCGATCACACTGCTCCATTGTGTGATCATACTGCTCCATTGTGACATCACAGTGCTCAATTGTGCCGTCACACTGCTCCATTGTGTCTTCACCCTGTTGCATTGTGTCAACATGCTGCTCCATTGTGTTATAACACTGCTCCATCATTCCCTCACCTTGCTCCATTGTGACCTCAAACTGATAAATTATATCATCACACTGCTCCAATGTGTCATCAAACTGCTACATTGTGCCATCACACTACTCAATTGTGTCATCTCACTGCTCCATTGTTTCATCACAGTGCTCCATTGTGTCTTCACACTGCTCCATTCTGTCATCACACTGCTCCATTTTGCCATCACACTGCTCCACTGTGCAATCACACTGCTCCATTGTGCCATCACAGTGCTCAATTGTGCCATCACACTGCTCAATTGTGTCATCACACTGCTCCATTGTGCCATCACACTGCTCCATTGTGCAATCACAATGCTAAATTTTGGCAACATAGTGCTCATTTGTGCCATCACACTGCTTCATTTTGTCTCCTCCCTGTTTCATTGTGTCATCACGCTGATCCATTGTGTCATTACGCTGCTTCATTGTGTCATCACACTGCTCCATTGTGTCCTCACCATATTCCATTGTGCCCCCACACTTCCTTATTCTGTGGTCACACTCCTCCATTGTGTCCACACACTGAACCATTGTGCCCACCCACTTCTCCATTGTGCCCACACACTGCTCCATTGTGCTATCGCACTGCTCCATTGTGCCATCATATTGCTCCATGGTGTCAACACGCTGCTCCATTTTGCTCTCACCATGATAAATTGTGTCAACACACTGCTCCATTCTGTCACCACACTGATTATTTCTGCCATCACAGAACTCCATTGTCTCATCTCACAGTTCCATTTTGTCATAACAGTGCTCCATTGTGCCGTCACACTGCTCCATTGTGTCAACACTTGGCTCCCTTTTGTCATCACGCTGCACATTTGTGACAACATACTTTTCCTCTGTGCCCTTACACTGCACCATTATGTCATCTCACTGCTCCATTATGTCATCACACTGCTCTATTGTGCCCTGACTCTTCTCCATTGTGCACTCACATTTCTCTATTATGTCATCACAGTGCCCCATTGTGCCCTGAATCTGCTCCATTTTGCCATCACACTGCTCCATTGTGCCATCACACTGCTCCATTTTGTCATCTGCTGCTCCATTATGTCATCACCCTGCTCCATTGTTCCCTCACTTTGCTCCATTGTGACCTCACAGTGCTAAATTGTGTCATCACACTGCTCCATTGTGTCATCACTCTGCTCAACTGTGCCATCACACTACTCCATTGTTTCATCACAGTGCTCCAATGTGCCATCACACAAGTCCATTGTGTCCTCACACTGCTGCATTTTGCCATCACACTGCTCCATTGTGTCATCACTCTGCTCCATTGTGCCATCACACTGCTCCATTGTTTCATCACTTTGTCAATTCTGCCATCACACTGCTCAAATGTGTCATCACTTTGCTCAATTGTGCCATCACACTGATCCATTATGTCATCTCACTGCTCCATTGTTTCATCACAGTGCTCCAATGTGCCATCACACTTCTCCACTGTGCCATCACACTGCTCCATTGTGCCAACACACTGGTCCATTGTGCCATCACAGTGCTCCATTGTTCCATCACACTGCTCCATTGTGAGATCACACTGCTCCATTGTGTCATCACACTACTGCATTGTGCCATCACACTGCTCCACTGTGTCACCTCACTGCTCAAATGGTTCAACACAGTGCTCAATAGTGCCATCATTGTGCTCCATTGTGTCATCACACTGCTCCATTGTGTCCACATACTGCTCCATAGTGCTCTCACACTGTTCCATTATGCCATCACACTGCTCCATGGTTTCATCACGATTCTCCATTTTGCCCTCTCCGATATAAATTGTGTCATCTCGCTGCTCCGTTGTGTCATCACACTGTTTCTTTGTGCCATTACTGCTCCATTGTGTCATCTCACTGCTCCATTGCGTCATCACAATCCTACATTGTGCCATCACACTGCTGCATTGTGTCATCACACTGCTCTGTTGTGTCATCACCCTGATTCTTTGTGACATCACTGCTCCATTGTGTCACCTCACTGCTCCATTGCATCATCACAATCCTCCATTTGGTCATCACACTACTGCATTGTGCCATCACTCTGCTCCATTGTGTCACCTCACTGCTCAAATGTTTCATCACAGTTCTCAATTGTGCCATCACACTGCTCCATTGTGTCAGCATTCTGTGGTCACACACTGTGAGAGACTTTGCCAAAATTAGATCTCCAATTGTGTCACTCACACTGCTCATTGCTGCCACATGCATATGCTGACTATAGGATATTAACCAAAATAAGTTTGTAAAACATAAGGTTAAAAAAACAACATGAGTTTGGGGCTGGAGAGCATGTGACGCTAACTAGTGGTTTTTGCGAACACAAGCTTCTCCAAAGTCCGCCCTACCAACAGCATGGCTCCCTCATTTAGTGGGGGCACACGGATCCACTCGGGTTCGATCCCCAGCACCCACATGGCTGGCTCGGAGAACCTGTCTTAACTCCAAGTTCAAGGAGAACTCCAGTTTCCAGGGGAAGTCCTGAGACCCTCTTCTGCCACCCTCTGCAGCATTTGCAATGACCACCAGGGTGCACAAACCTTGCTCACACTGATTCGCCGAGACAGTCTCCATTACACTCTGTTCCACTTGTGCCACCTACCACAATTGGCTTAAACTTTGACTTCATCAACAAAACTGGGTCTAAACCATTTAGGGTGATCCACATTCATTACTACAAGACCAACATTTAAATAAAACAATTAGTATGGGAGTAGACAACCTACACTGACAGTACTGGGGCAAACCATAAATGCTTCCTCTACAGTCTCGACTTGTCTGTCTATGGGCATGGTGACGTGTCCCACATATAGCCTTTATTCTAAGACATTTACGAAAGGCCTGCTACGTAACAGAACTGAGCTGCCACATTTGGTGGCTCCAATTTCGAGCTAGTCAGACCAAGGAGGACCAATTATGCTCTCAACCATCAGCGCACACTACAAACTGGACTCGCCATACCACACCACACACGACACCAACTTCACTCACTGACACTTAAGAACTGCCTCCATACCATTAGGTGCCTCATCAACTCACATATATCATTATATTCAGGAGCTTCTCTCTTTCATATTGCTTCTACTATCAAAGTGCGGCTGGACACAGCTTGTGGCCTGACAACACTTCTGGAGGTTTCCATCATCACTAAAGTAATATCTGGTACTTTTACCTCACGCCATGACTGACCTTAGCCCCGTGTGCTAAAGATGCGTCAATCTTTAACTGACCTCTTTTGTCAATATATGGTGGCCCACTTCTGCGCATTTTGAGTAGAACTTTGCCACCATTGCTGCTCACACGTGGGTTTGTGAGATCTTCTACGTGAAATCTTGCTAATCTTAATGGTGGACGTCTCACTCACACACTGGTCTATCTCATCATCCGTTGGCACGTCACACTAAAAAACCGCTCCATGTTTGCCTCAACCAGGGTGAAATTGTTTTACTGCAATTTTAGATGCCTCACAGCTGCGCGCGTTATTTAATGATGTAGGCAGTTACATTGAAGTCCCTGTAAAGTAGATCTGACATGGTTCGAACTATCTGAACTTCGTCCAGTTTGTTGGGTCCCATTCCCTACACTTGGTAAATTGGTGCCCTCTAGCACTCCTCCATTTTGGCCACGACACTGCTCCCTCTGATAGTGTTTGTCGAGCACTATGCATCATCAAAGATATATTTTCCCACCCATCCTAGAAGCGCGGTCTGCACGCTTTCACAAGCTACAAGGCCCTTGCTCCCATGTGCCATCCATCAGCCCAAGCAAGACATGACAAGTCTCCTAGGCTGTAATATCCATTTTGGGCTACACTCCACGATGCTGCTCCATTTTTGCCCTCACCCTGAAACATTGGGTAATCACCCTGCCCACTGTTCTGTCCATCACACTGCTCCATGCTGTNCACGCTGTTCCATTGTTTCACCACACTGCTCCACTCTGCCGTAACACTGATCCATTGTGTAAATTCACAAACTGCTCCATTGTGTCCATTACACTTCTCCATTGTGCGATCAAACTGCTCCAATGTCCCCTCACAGTGCTCCATTGTGCACTCCATATAATGCTCCCATTGTGTCCAAATCATGTTTTTTCCCATTGTGCCCCTCACACTCGGCCTGATTGTGTTCATCCCAACTGCTACATTTGTGTCCACAACTGGCCCCGGTGCCCTCACACATCACACACTGCCTCCATAAAATGTTTACACGCTGCTCCACTGTGCATCACACTGCTCCTTCGTCTCACCGTTTCATTTTTTGCCCGCACAGACCATATAAATTGGTGTCATCACACTGCTCCATTGTGTCATCACACTAATTCTTTTTGCCAATCCACACTGATCCATTGTGTCATATCCGTGCTCCATGATGCCCTGATCCTGCACCATTTTGCCATCAAAATGCTCAATTCTGTGATCACAATGCTCCATTGTGTTCACACTAGTCCATTGTGCCAACACTATGCTCAATTGTTCAGCACACTGGTCCATTGTGCCAACAGTATGTTCCATTGTGGTTTCAGCACACTGCTCCATTATGCCACCACACTGCTACACATGTGATTCGAACTGCTCCAATTTGCCTTTCACATTTCCCCCTTGTGCCCTCAACCCCTGCTCCATTTTGTGCCTCATCATGTTCCCATTGTTGTCCTCACACTCCTTTAAAAATGTTCATCCCACTGCTCCATTGTGTCACACCTGCCCCCCTTGTGCCCTCACAAAACGCTCCATTGAGCCATCACATCACAACTGCTCACAATGCGATCACACTGCTCCATTGGTGCCATCACAAGTGGTCCATTGTGCCCTCACACTGTTCCATTGCGTCTTCACACTCGTTCACCCGGTTCAATTAATTGTGCCCTCACACCTGACTTAGTGTGGCATCACACTGCTCCCATTTGTCCCCCACTGTCCAATTGTACCCTCCCACTTCGCCATTGTCCCCTCAGACTGCTCAATTTTGTTCGCAACACTGCTTCATCATTGTGCCCTCACACTGCTCCATTTTGTTGCCCTCACACTACTCCATTGATCCATCACACCATGCGCCCTTATGCCTAATCCTGCCCTATTGTGTCATTACAGTGGTCCATTGTGTCCTTACAGTGCCCCATTGTGTCCACACGTGGCTCCATTGTGCCCTCACAACTGCTCCATTTTGCCCTCACACTGCTCCCTTTTGCTCTCACAGTGCTAAGTTTTGTCATCACACTGCACATTAGTGCCTTCACAGTTGTCCACTGTGCCATCACACTGCTCCATTGTGGTCCATCAAGGTGCTGCCATTTTGTCCTCACCATGAGAACGTGGTGCCACACTGCTCCGTTGTGTCATCACACTGATCTTTGTGCCATCACACTGGCTCCATTGTGTCATCATCCCATGATAGATTTGTGTCATGACAATGCTCCATGTGCCATCACACTGATTCATTGTGTCATCACAATCCTACATTGTGCCATCACAATAATCAATTGTGCCATCACACTGCTGACTTGTGTCATCACACTGCTCCATTTTGGTCACACAAACTGCGACGTTGTGTCAAACTGCCGCCAAGTGTGGCACTCAAGTGCGTCCTGTGCCATCACCCAGCTCCATTTTTTCCTGACCATGTTCCATTGTGCCCTCACACTGAACTATTATGTCTCACAACAACTGCTCCATTGTTTCCACAAACTCACCATTTTTGCCCTCACACGGCTCAATTTTCATTTCCCCATCACACTGCTCCATAGTACTCTCACACTGCCCCATTTGTGCCATTACAATCCTCATGGTGTCATCATGCGTGCTATACTTTGCCCTCACCGAGATAAATTGTGTCAACACACTGCTGTACGGGGGGTCATCAGACGGATTTTTTTTTGCCATCAACAAAAACACTGCTCCATTGTGGTCATCTCACTGCTCCATTGGGGTAATCACAATGCTCATTGTGCCATCACATTGCTCCTTGGTGGTCCACCACGTCTGCTCGCATTGTGTCATTATGCTGCACGTTTGTGTCTCCACACACTGCTACACTGCTCCACTGTGCCCCCAAACTGCTGTCCTTCTGTGACTGCACACTCCTCCGTGGTAGCCATCTCAATTGCTCTTTGCCGTCACTTTGCTCAATTGTGCCCTCACACTGCTCCATTTGTTTATCACCCTGCTCCATTGCGCACTCACAATGTTCCATTGTGCCCTCACACTGCTTAATTTTGGCATCACACTGCTCCATTTTGTCCCCAAACTACTCCATGTTTTCGTCACACTACTTCATTGTGACATCACACTTCCATTGTGTCATCACACCACTCCATTCTGCCATCACACTGTTCCATTGTGCCATCACTCTACTCCAATTTCTCATCACGCGCTGCTCCATTTGCCCTCACCGTGAACAATTGTGTCATCACCCTGTCCTTTTTGTAAATCAAAATGCTCATTTGTGCCATCACACTGCTGCATTGGTGTGATCAATGGCCACATTGTGCCCTCACAGTGCTCCATTTTGCCTCACACTACTCCATTTTGACAATACGCTGCTCCATTGTGCCAAAACAACTCCTCCATTTTGTCATTAAACTGCTCAATTGTGCCATAACATTGGTCCATTGTGTCATCACACTAGTCCATTGTTCCATCATCCTGCTCCTTTGTGTCATCACATATCTCCATTGTGCAATCACACACACCTGCACATTGTGCCATCACACTGTCCCATTGTGCCATCACACTGTCCAATGTGTCATTACACTTCTCCATGGTGACATCACCCTGCACCATTGTGACATCACACTGTACATGTTTTCATCACACTGCTTCATTTTTGCCCTCAAACGTAGTGCTCTATTGTGCAATAACTCTGCTCCATTGTGTCATCACACTGCTCCATTTGTCATAACAAAAACTGCTGCATTGTGGTCTCACACTGCTCATTGTGTAATCACATTGCTCCATTGTGTCCATCACTCTGCTCCATTTTTCCCCTCACTTGCTGTTGCTCCATTTTGAACTCACTGTGCTAAGTTGTTCATCACACTACTGCCATTGGGTCATCCACTGCTCCATTGTGGGCCAACCAGCTGCTCCATGTGTCCCATCTCACTAGTCACCAATTCGTTCATCACTGTCTCATTGTGCCTTCACTCTGCTTCCTTGTTCATCACACTGCTCAATTGTGCCTCACAAGTCACAACACCACGGCTCCATTGTGTCACACACTGCTCCATTGTGCATCACACAGCTCCATTATGCATCAACTGCCCCATTGTGCCATCACAGTCTCCATTGTGCAGTACAGCTGCTCCATTGTGTCTTCACCTGTTGCATGTGGGCCCTCAAACACTGCTTCATTGGTCCATCACACTGCTCCAGTGGTGTCCCCAGACTGCCCAATTGTGCCCTTTCACTTCGCCATTGTCCTCTCAGACCGCGCCATTTGGGCGTTCTCACAGTGCTTCATTGTGGCCTTACACTGCTCCATTGTACACTACTCCACTGTGCCAAAACAAGGATCCACTTTGCAATCACACTGATCCATAGTGCAATCACACTACTACATTGTGCAATCACACTACTCAATTATGCCAACACACTGCTCCATTTTGCCCACACCATGCTTCATTGTGCCCTCAGACGCTATATTTTTTGCCCTCACAGCTGCTCCCATTTGTTCCCTCAACACTGCTCCATTGCTGTCACAACGTGCCCTCCATAAATTAGCTTTCACACTGGTCCACTCTGCCAGCAAAACTGCTTCCAGCTGTCCCTCTACGCGCTCCAGTGTTGGCGCGTCTCGTGATAATATGTTCTCACACACACTGCTCAATTGGTGTCAATCTAACTAGCTAGATTGTGTCCACCACCTCGCCAGTGTGCCATCACACGCTCCGTTGTGTCATCACACTGCCCATTGTGCCAACACAGCTGAACATTGTGCGATCAAACCGCTCCTATATGCCTTCACCGTGCTCCCATGGGCCCTCAAACTGCTCTATTGTCCCCTCAAAATGATCCATTTTACCCTCACAACAGAACCCTCCTTATTATGAGCCAATCCCACTGCTCCATTGTGTCCACACACGGCTCCTCGTGTGCGCTCAAAACACTGCTCCATTTTGCCCACACACAGCTCCCTAAGTGATTTAACAGATGCTCAACTGTGCCATTGCCTCTCCATGTTCAATCATGGGCTGCTACAATTTTGCCCCTCCACATGAGAAACTGTGTCTCACGCTGCTCCAAGTGTGGCACACACTGCTCAGTTGTGCGATCACACTGCTCCATTGTGATATCCCAGTGTTTCCATTGTGGCCATCACAACTGCTCATTGTGTTTCACCCTGTGCAGGTGGCCCTCACAGGAATTAATTGTCATGCACACTGCTCCATTGGTGTCCCCACACGGTCCAGGATGTGCCCATCGCCACTGTGCCGATTGCCATCACACTGCCCATTTGGCTCGTCAACTCGGCTTCATTGGTGCCCTCAACAAACAGCTCTAAATTGTGTCATCACATGCTCCCTTGTGCCCTCATACTGCCCTGTTTTTTGTCACAGTGCTCCATTTTTGGTCTACAGTGCCCAGTTGTGCCCACACATTGCTCATTGTGAACTCCCTCACTGCTCCATTTTTGGCCTCACAACTTGCTCCATTGTGCCCTCACACTGCACCATTTTGCCGTCAAACAGCTACATTGTGCCATAACACAGCTCCATTTTGCCCTCACACTGCTCCAATGTGCCATTACAACAAAAAACAAAAAAACAACTGCTGCATGCTGTCATCACAGCTGCTATATATTATGCCCTCACCATGATAAATTTGTGTCATCACACGCTCCATTGTGCCATCACAATTCTTTGGTGGCCATCACACTGATCCATTGTGCCATCTTACTGCTCAACTGTGTCATCACAATCCTTCCATTTGTGCCATCACACTGCCCATTTTATGCGATCACAACGCTCATTGTGGCCACACAGGGTTTCCATTTGGCCATCACAGCACGCTGCTCACATTGGGTCTTTTTACACTGTTTGCATTGTGCCCTCACACTGACTTATTTGGTCATCACACTGCTCCAAATTGTTCACCAGACGGCCCATTGTCCCTCATCACTTACGCCATTGTCCTCCCTCATCAGACTACTCCATTGTGTCACCAAACTCCATTGTGCCTCACACTGAACCATTCTGTCATCACACTACTCAATTGTGCCCTCACACTGCCTCCATTATGCCCTCAAACTCCTCCATTATGCCCTCAAACTCCTAGTTTGTCATAGGACAGTGCCTCCATTGTGTCTACAGAGTGCCCACATTGTGCACACACCATGCGTCATTGTGGGCCCTCAACTGCTATATTTGCCCGCACACTGCTGTCGAATTGTGCCCTCACACTTAAATCATTTTGCTTGACAAGCTCCATATGTTTTTTTCACACGCTTCCATTGTGTCTCTAGCTCAATGCTAGATTGTGCCATCAACATGCTCCATTGTGCCATCACACTGCTACCGTTGTGTCATCACACTGGTCGCAGTTGTGCCAAAACTATGCTTCATTGTGTCATCACAACACTGCTCCATGGGTGCCACCACGCTGCTAACATTGGTGCGATCAAACCCTCTCGCTATATGCCTTCACTGGGACCCCTTTGTGTCCTCAAACTGTCCATGTGTGGTTGGTGTGTGGGTTTGTTGTTTGGGTTGGGGTGTGGTTGGGTTTTGTCCGCACTCCTGTGTCATATCACAACTTAATGCAGTGTGCCATCCACACTGCTCAGATGTTTCGGACCTCACTGCTCAATTGTTTCATCACAGTGCTCAATTTTGCCATCAATTTGCTTCTTTTTGCCCTCACACTGCCTTAATGTTTCATCACACTCTCTCCATTGTTTCCACACACTGCCCCATTGTGTTATCACATTCCTCCATTGTGCCAACCCTGTGCTCCATTTTGCTCACACAAGACTCCTTAGTGCTCTCACACTGCTTCCATTGTGCCCTCAATCTGCGCCATGGTGTCATCACGCTGCTCCATTTTGTTATCAGACTGCTCCATTGTGCGTTCAAACTTCTCCATTGTGCCTGCAAGTTGTTCATTTGTGCTATCACAGTGCTCCATCGTTTCATCATGTTGCTTCTTTGTGTCTTCACACTTCTCCACTTTGCCGTCATGCTTCTCCATTTTTTCATCACCCTTCTCCATTGTGGCATCACACTGCCAAATGTGCCCTCACAGTGCTCCATTGTGCCTCATACTGCTCCATTGTGTCATCACGCTGCTCAGCTGTGAGATAATATTTTTCCATTGTGTCATCACAATTCGCCATTGTGCCTTCTCACTGCTCAATTGTGTCCTCACTTTGGTCTATTGTGCTTTCACATTGGTCTATTTTGCTTTCACAGTGGTCAATTGTATTTTCACATTGGTCTATTGTGATATCACATTGTTCCATTGTGCTCACACACTGCGCCATTGTGCCTGACAGTGTTCCATGGTGCCATCACACAGCTCCATACTGTCCTCACCCGGTTTGGCATGTGCCCGCACACTGACTTTAGGGTGTCATCACACTGTTCCATGTGTCCCCACAATGTCCAGTGTGCCCTCACACTGCTCCCACTGTGCCCTCACACTGCTCTCCTGTGCCCTCACAACTGCGTTCCACGTGCCTCAAACTGCTCCATTGTGCCCTCACACTGCCTTAATTTCTCATTCCACTGCTTTATTGGTCCATACACTGGCCCCATGTGCCCCTCATACTGCTCCATTATGCACACACACTGCTCGGTAGTACTGTCATCACGCTGTTCCATTGTGGCTTCACACTACTCCATTTTGCCCTCACTGTTGAAACAAATTGTGTCATCATCATCCTGCGCATTTCGTTAGCCCACATTGGCGTATTGTGCCATCACACTGCTCCATCGTGTGATCAAACTGTTACATTGCCCCTCAGAGTGCTCCATTGTGCCCATAAAAATGTACCATTGGTCTCTCACTGCTCCTTGTTTCATACAATGCTCCCCTTGTGCCATCTCATTGATCCATTTTCATCACACTGGTCATTGTGTCATCATACAACTGCGCCATTCTGTCATCACAATGCTGCATTGTGCCCTTACAGTGCTCCATTGCATCATCAAAATTCTTCATTGTGCCATCACTCTCCATTGTTTCATCACCTGCTCCATCAGGTCATCAAGCGGTTCCATTTGTCCATCACGCTGCTCCATTGTAACATCAAACTGCTCCATTTTGAAATCAAACCTTTCCATTGTGACCACACAGTGCCACATTGTGACCTCACACTTCTCAATTTTGACCTCACACTCCTCCATTATGACATCACACTTCTCCATTGTTTCATCACAGTGCTCCACTTTGCCTTCACACTGCTCCATTGTGCCATACAACTGGTCCATTTTGTCATCTCCACTGCTCCATTCTTGCATCACAATGCTCCAGTGTGGCTTCACACTGCACGATTGGTGTCATCACACTGCCCTCCATTTTTGTAATCCGGCTGGCTTCCTTGTGTTCATCACACTGCTCCCATTGTTCCCTCACATTGCTCCATTTTGACCTCACAGTGCTAAATTGGGTCACCGCACTGCTCCATTGAGCAATCACACTGCGCCATTGTGTCCCCACACTGCGCCATTGAAGCAATCCACGGCTCCATTTTTGTGATCACAACTGCTTCCATGAGGCAATCAACACTGCTCAATTGTTTTGGGGCACAATCTGCTCCTTTGTGCCGTCACACTGATCCCATTGTGTGATCACACTGCTTCATTGTGCCATCACAGTCGCCATTGTGGGCCATACGCACACTGCTCCATACATTTTGTCCTCAACCGGTTTGCATTGTGCCTCAACATTTCATTATTGTTTAAACACAATACTCAACTACTGTCCTCACACCACTGCCCAATTGTGCCCTCATACTGCTCCATTGTTCTATCACATTGCTCAATTGTGCTATCACATGGTTCCATTGTGTCCTCATTCTGCAACTTTGTGCCCTCTCTTTGCTCCATTTGCCATCACACACACTGTTCAATTGTGGCGATCATAAAACTGCTCCATTGTGTGATCATACCTGCTCCATTGTGACATCACAGTGCTCAATTTTGCCGTCACAATGGTACACTGTGCAATTACACTGTTGCATTGTGTCATTATGCTGTTCCATTTTGTCCTCATGCTGATTCTTTTTGTCATTACGGTGCTCCATTGTTAACTTACGTTGCTCCATTGTGACCTCAAACTGATAAATTATATCATCACACTGCCCCAATGTGGGTCATCAAAACTGGCTACTTGTGGCCATCGCAACATCTACTCATTGTGTCATCTTCAACACGTCTCCATTTGTTTTCAATCACAGTTTTTTGGCCTCCATTGTTGTCTTCACAACTGCTCCATTGTTTCATCACAAATGCTCCATTGTGCCTTCTCACAGCTCCACCATTGTGTCTACACTGCTCCATTGTGCCTCACTGCTCCATGTGTCATCAAACTGATCGCCATTGAGACAAGCACAGTGTTCCATTGTGCAGTCACACTGCGCCATTGTGCCATGACAGTGTTCCATTGTACCATCACAACAGCTCCATTATGTCTGCACCCTGTTTTCATTGTGCCCTCACCATGACTTATTGGTTCATCACACTGTTCCATTGCCTTGGTGTCCCACAATGTCCAAGTTGCCCCTCAAAACTGCTCACTGTGGGGGCCCTCACACTGCTCCAAGTTGCCATCAAACTGCTCCATATTGCCCTCAAACTGCTCCATTGTGCCGTCACATTGCTCCTTTGTGTCATTACAGTGCTCCACTGTGCCATGTCACTGTTCCTTTGTGTCATCCCGCTGCCCCATTGTGCCCTCATACTGCTCCATGAATGCCCACACACTGCTCTGTAGTACTGTCATACTGTTCCATTGTGCGATCAAACTACTCCATTTTGCCCTCACTGCGAAACATTGTGTCATCATCCTGCGCCATTTCTGTTACAACAATGCTTCATTGTGCCATCACACGGCTCCACAGTTGATCAAACCTGTTACATTACAATTGCCCCTCAAGTGATCCATGTGCCCTCACAACACATGCTCCGTTTGGTCATCTCACTGCTCCATGGTTTCATCACAATGCTCCATTGTGTTATCTCTCTGCTCCATTTTGTCTTCTCTCTGCTCCATTGTATCATTACTCTGCTCCATTGGGTTCTCACACTGCTCCATTCTGTCATCACAATGTGCCATTTTGCCACCACACTGCAACACTGTGTCATCACACTGAACAACTGTGCAATCACACTGCTCAATTGTTTTCATCACACTGCTCCATCTGTCATCCACGCTGTTCCATTTTGTCATCACGCTGCTTCCATTTCTTCCCGCACAATTGCTCCATTGTGACCTCACCCGCTAAATTGGTGTCACCCACCACTGCTCCATTGAGCAATCCACTGCTCCATTGTGGTCACCCCACACACTGCTCCATTTGGCAATCACACTGCTCCCAGTGTGGTTATCACACTGCTCCATTTTGAGCAATCACACTGCTCAATTGTGTAATCACACTGCTTCATTGTGTTTTTACACTGCTCCATTGTGTTATGGTACTGCTCTTTTTGTCATCACTTTGCTCCATTGGGCCATCACAAGGGCCCTCCATTGTGGCCACCACACTGGTTCCATTTTGTCCTCACCTTGTTGCATTGTACCCTCAAATTGCCTTATTGTATCATCACACTTCTCAATTGCATCATCACACTACTCAATTGTGCTCTCACACTGCCCAATTGTGCCCTCATACTGCTCCATTTTGACATCACAATGGTATATTTTGCTCTCACGATGGTCTATTTTTCTCTAACAATGGTCAATTGTTCGCTCACATTGGTCAATTGTTTCGTCACAGTGCTCTATTGTGGATTCACACTGCTCCATTGTGGGTGATCATACTTCTCCCTTGTGACATCACAGTGCTCAATTTGTGCCGTCCACACTGCTCCATTGTTTCTTCACCCTGTTGCATTGTGTCAACAGGCTGCTCCATTGTGGTATAACACTGCTCCCATCATCCCTCAGCCTTGCTCCATTGTGACCTGCAAACTGATAAATGATATCATCACACTGCCTCCAATGTGTCATCAAACTGCTCATGTGCCAGCACACTACCTCAATTTTGTCCTTTCACTGCTCCATTGTTTCATCACAGTGCTCCATTTGTGTCTTCACACTGCTCCATTCTGTCGACACAACTGCTCCATTTTGCATCACACTGCTCCACTGGGCAATCAAACTGCTCCATTGTGCCATCACAGTGCCTCATTGTGCAACAGTGCTACATTGTGTTCATCACACTGCTCCATTAGTGCCATCACACTGCGCCATTGGGCAATCAGCAATGCTGAAATTATTGGCATCCAGAGTGGTCATTATTGTGCCATAACACTTGCTATCAGTTTGCTCCTCCCTTTTCATTGTGTCATCAACGCGGATCCATTGTGGTATTACGGCTGCTTCCATGGTGTCTCACACTGCTCCATTGTGTCCTCACCATATTCAATTGTGCCCCCACACTTCCTTATTCTGTGGTCACACTCCTCCATTGTGTCCAAACACTGAACCATTGTGCCCACCCACTTCTCCCATTGTGCCCACACACACTGCTCCATTGTGCTAATCGGACTGCTCCATTGTGCCATCATATTGCGCCATTGTGTCATCACAATGCTCCACTCTGCAATTACACTGATTTTTTTGTGCAATCACACTGCTCCGTGGTGTCAACACACTGCTCCATTCGTCACCACACTGATTTTTTTCTGCCTCACAGAAACTCCATTGTCTCATCTCACAGTTCCATTTTGTTCATAAAGTCTCCATTGTGCCGTCACACTGCTCCATTGTGGTCAAACAGCTTGCTCCCTTTTTGTCACCCGCTGCACATTTGGGTGACAACATCTTTTCCTCTGGGCCCTTACACTGCACCATTAATGTCCAATCTCACGAGCTCCATTAATGTCATCACCTGCCTCTATTGTACCCTGACCCTTCTCCATTGTGCACTCACATTTCTCTATTATGTCACAGTGCCCCCACCCCATTGTTGCCGGAAGCTTGCTCCATTTTTTGGCCATCACAACAACATGCTCCATTGGTGCCATCACACTGCTCCATTTTGTCATCTGCTGCTCCATTATGTCTCCACACTGCTCCATTTCCCATCACTTTGCTCCCATTGTGACCTCACAGTGCGAAATTGTGTCATCACAACACATGCTCCATTGTGTCATCAACTTGCTCAACTGGTGGTGTACCATCACCTACTCATTGTTTATCATCAGTTGCTCCAAATGGTGCCATCACACAAGTCCATTGTGTCCTCCGCACGCTGCTGCATTTTGCCATCACACAACTGCGCCATCTGTTCATCACTCTGTCTCCATTGGGTGCCATCAACTGCTCCATTGTTTCCTCACGCTTTGTCATTCTGCCATCAAACTGCTCCATTGTGTCATCATTGTGCTCCATTTTGACATGACACTGCTCTTTTTTGTCATCATGCTGCTCCTTTTTGTCTTCTCACTGCTCCATTGTTTCTCAGCAGTGCTCCAATGTGCCATCACACTTCTCACTTGTGCCATCACATACCTGCTCCATTGTGCCAAACACACTGGTCCATTGTGCCATCACGTGCTCCATTGTTTCCATCACAATACACACTGCTCCATTGTGGAGATCAACAACTGCGCCATGTGTGTCCAATCACACTACTAAGCGTGTGCCAATCACAACACGGCTTCCACTGTGTCACCTCACTGCTCAAATGGTTCAACACAGTGCTCAATAGTGCCATCATTGTGCTCATTGTGTCATCACACTGCTCCATTGTGTCCACATACTTCTCCATTGTGGCCCCACACGGTTCCATTATGCCATCAACAAAACGCTCCATGGTTTCATCACGATTCTCCATTTTGCCCTCTCCGATATAAATTGTGTCATCTCGCTGCTCCATTGTGTCCTCAACATGCAATATTTTGCTCTCACTGTGCTAAAGTGTGTTATTACACTGCTCATTGTGTCATCTCACTGCTGCCATTGCTCATCACAATCCTACATTGTGCCATCACACTGCTGCATTGTGTCATCACACTGCTCCGTTGTGTCATCACACTGATTCTTTGTGCCATCACTGCTCCATTGTGTCATCTCACTGCTCCATTGCATCGTCACAATCCTCCATTTCCTCATCACACTACTGCATTGTGCCATCACTCTGCTCCATTGTGTCACCTCACTGCTCAAATGTTTCATCACAGTTCTCAATTGTGCCATCACACTGCTCCATTGTGTCATCACACTGCTACATTTTGCCAAAATTATGCTGCATTGTATCATCACACTGCTCCATTGTGCTGTGACATTGCTATTTTGTGTGACCACACTGCTCCAATGTGCCCTCACAATGCTCCATTGTGCCCTCACTCTGCTACATTGTGTCCTCACCATGTTCCATTGTGCCCTCACACAGCCTAATTGTGTCATCACACTGCTCCATTGTGTCCACACACTGCCCCATTGTGCCCTCACACTGCTCCATTTTGCCCACACACTGCTCCATAGTGCTCTCACACTTTGCAATTGTGCCATAACACTGCTCCATGGTGTCATCACGCTGCACAATTTTGCCCTCACTGAGATAAATTGTGTCATCACACTGCTCCATTGTGTCACCACACTGATTCTTTTTGCCATCACTCTGCTCCATTGTGTCATCTCACTGCTTAATTGTGTCATCACAATGCTCCATTGTGCCATCACACTGCTCCATTGTGTCACCACTCGGCTCTCTTTTGTCATTATGCTGCACTTTTGTGTCATCACACTGCTCCACTGTGCCCTATCACTTCTCCATTGTGACTTCACAGTGCTCCGTTTTATCATCTCAGTGCTCTATTGTGCCCACACACTGCTTCACTGTGCACTCACACTGCTCCATTGTGTCCTCACCATGTTCCATTGTGCCCTCACACTGACTTTTCGTGTCATCACACTGCTCCATTGTGTCCATACACTGCCTCTTTGTGCCCTCAGACGGCTCCATTTTGCCCACACACTGCTCCATAGTGCTGTCACACTGCTCCATTGTGCCATCACACTACTCCATTTTGTCATCACGCTGCTCCATTTTGCCCTCACCCTGAAACATTGGGTAATCACCCTGCTCATTTCTGTCATCACACTGCTCCATTGTGTGATCAAACTGCAACATTTTGCCCTCGCAGTGCTCCATTGTGCCCTCACACTGCTCCATTTGGTCATCTCACTGCTCCACTCTTTCATCACAATGCTCCATTGTGCCATCTCGTGGCTCCATTGTGTCATCACACTGGTCCATTGTGTCATCACACTGGTCCATTGTGTCATCACACTGCTTCTTTGTGTCATCACAATGCTCAATTGTGCCATCACACTGCCCCATTGTGTCATCCCACTTCTGGGAGAACAAGTGTGTAGCATCCATATGCAAAGGAGTGTTGTGGATGTCCGACATCTTCCTCAGTCCCTCTACTAATTACTTTTTCACATGAAATCTCTCACTGAGCATGGATCTGACCGATTAGGCAAATTGGCTTGTTAGCAAGCTCTAGGAATCCACTAACTATGCCTCCCCAGTACTAGACACCTAGGCACATGCCAATTTGTTCAGATTTTTCATGGTGTGGATAATTCAAACTCAGATCCTTATCTTACATGTTAGGCACTTTACAAACATGTCTCCATGTTTATAAGGCCATTCTTTCCCTTTCTGCTAGAAAACCTAAATGCACAAATGCAAGAACACAGAGTAAACTCAGTTCTCCAAATGGACATATTGCCTTGGCAAGCATCTTTGCAATACCAGGAACCTAGATCAACTTAATGTGAGTCACATGAGCAGTAACACCTGTGGAAAATGAGGAACTCATTTGCTATTTCCCAGAAACTTCTGACAAGTGTATCAGCCACATAGTCCTACCCATGTCATGTAGTTCCAGTTCCCAGTGTCAGGAAGGTATTTCTGGGCTCATCTACCTGAGGAAGAACCTTATAGAGTGACTTTGTACAGGTGTAGGCTATGTTGTGCATGACTGGCCCAGGGAAGATGCAAATGGAGGTAAGGCTAAGAGTCTGTCCACTTGTGGCTTGTTTCAATCAGAGCCAGATGGGCTGAGGGTTGAATTCCTCCAAATGCTGCCCTCATTGGCCAAGACTTTAAATTCAGGATAGGCTGGCTGAGAGCAAGGAGACTGACTGTGGGCTCAGCCAGGTGAGATGGCGATTCACTTGCCTGGAGTGCCCCTGGTTAAAATTTTCAGTTATCTGGATGCCTTCAGTGTGCTCCAGGCTGCCCATGTGAGCAAAGTAAAGACTCACTGTCTGCTGCTTTATAACTGACCAGCTCCTTGACTGCACTCCTCCACTTGTGTGTGAGGCCCCCTTTGGCCTTTCATCCTCAGCTGTAGATTCTCAGCTCCCCCAGCCTCACACCACACAGCCTTCTTTCATTATTTTTTTAATTTTATTTTTATGTGTATGAATGTACTGTCTGCATGTAGGTTTGTGCACCCATGTCGTGCAGAACTGGGATCCTATTTATTGAGCCTCATGGGCAGAGCCCAGAACAAATGAGAACAGGGATATTGCTTGCTCGTTTAACTCCTTTCTCTCCCATAGAGCTGGAATGTGGTTGCTGACAGTGAGGTCCTGTGGAGGTAAGGAAAGGGGCAGTGTGATGGGGGAAGGGAAGAGCAGGCCATCTCATTGTGCACCTTTACTTTTGGTGTAGGAGGTACACACATGAGGGTTAGCATGAGAAATGATTCTTGCAAACAGTGCCTCAGGGAGTTGAATTGATGAGAGGTGATCTGCCTAGGGTCAGCCTGATGGGAATGCAACTCTTCTTTGCAGGGGGCTGTATTTAAGAAAATGGTACTTCAGTGATGTAACCGAGGAATAACTGTGCACATGGAAAAAGCAGCACATGGGCATGAAAACCTGGAAGCAGTTATTCTTCCTAAGAACAAATGAAGAATGCTGTATGGAATGGGCTCAGACAGAAGATTTCCTCTACCTAGAAATACCTGGAAACATTGGTATGGTGCTACATCCCATAGAGGAAACATCTGCACTGTTTCTTGTTTGTACCAGTCCAATCTTTTCATTTTATGAAGGAATGGGTGATTAAAATTTCCAGGGTATAGTTGCTATGGAAGTTATGTAACGGGCCTTGATTCTTTTCCTTGATCTCCTGAATGGAAGATCCAGAGAATTCGGTTAGCAGCAAAAAATCAGCCTTATTCATTACTTTCCCAAAGACTTCTTACCCACTCCTGGAAAAAATACATGCATAAAAAATTTTAGGCAAGTTTCTTTGAATACATGGGACAATTTATGTGTCCTTAGATATTTGAGTGTGTGTGTGTGTGTGTGTTTGTGTAATGAGTATGTATGAATGCAGACACAAGTGTGCCAAGCATGTATGTGTTGTCAGAGAACAACTTTGTAGAATCAGTTCTCCAAATGGAGCGATTCTTAAATATTTTTTCTTTCTTATTAAATACAAGATGTCATATATCCAGATTTGTCCTTTGAACCCCCATGTAGAGAGGTTATTGGGTGCATGGGATCAAACATAGAGACTTATGCTAAGAATTCTATCAACTTAGCTTCCTCTCCAACATTTTCAGATATACAATCTGAATCAAGAGGGAAAAATAATATCTGATTACATGGCTAATCTACAGCTTATCTAGCTGACTCTCCATCTTGTCCACACTTGTTATGTTAAGACCCTCTATGAGGGAACATGAATGCTAAAACATTTTTATTTGGTTTGAGTCTTCCCTCAATTATCTACTCACCAAGTGTTGTTAGGGTTTCTTTGCAGAAAAAATTGGCCATGTGGAGTATCTCTCAGGAAGAGGTCTCACCAGACATGGACTAGGGAAGTCAATTCTCTGCATGGTGTCCAAGAATGGCACACTTTCTACTTGGGATATGGAAGCGGTGAGTCTGGCTAACATGAAGCACTGTTGAGAGTGATAGGATACTTTAGATTTACAGGATAAATTGTCACTTATGATTTAGACTACAGACATGCTGAGAATTTGCTTTAATATAGTTATTAACATTAATTTACAATGTTATGAGATTCACTACAATACTTTTGTGTAAATCTCCAGTTCAATCCAATTATTATAAATGGTCTAGTTTCCTTCATTATGGTTGCATAATCGTCCCCTATATTGCATATGTAATTTTCCTTATCCGTTTATCTGTTGATTCCACATCTAGGTATTCTGAATAGACATGTACATTAAGTTATCTTTATTTATATTGTTGTAATTTCCTTAACAAATTTACCTGGAGGGTATAGCTGGATAGATAATAGTTCTACTTTTAAGTCATCTCTGTAGTGATTTATATAGTCGCCTCACTTATTTACATAACTGATAATTTGTTTAAGAGTTCGGCCTCCTTATCCTCAAGATTTTTTTTTTTGCTTTTTTAATGTAACTAAAGTGAGCTAGCATTTCATTGTTCCATGGTTTAGCATTTCCCTGATAGAAAACAATTTGAGAATGTTTTCCTATATCAGTTGGACATGAATTTTTTTTTCATTTTAAGAGCATTGAGATCATCTGCCCATTTCGAATTTCATAATTTTTTTCATTATATTTTTTCTTTTTCTTTTTGGTTTATTCTTTTTTTTCAGGCAGGTTCATATGTCATCCTGGCTGGTGCCAAACTTGCCATACAACTGAGAAGGATATTGAGTTTCTGATCCTCCTGATTCCACTACTCTAACTAGAATTGCAGGCATGTGCCATGACCTCTGGCTAGTGGTTGTGTGAGTTCTTAGTGTATTCTAGAATTACTCTTCTGTCAGGCAAAGAGACAGCACTTAGTCTCCATTTTTATACATTATATCTTCAAACTTTTTATCAATTATATCTTCACTCTATTTATCATTTCCATTGCTGTGCAGTCTTTTAATGTGATAGAGTGATGGAATCCCAATTTGCCAGTCTTTGTTTTGTAACCTGTACCTGGGAAATCTGAAAAGTCACTCCTGTGTCATTATCATGCAGTCCTTACAGATTGCCAGGGACATGATCTTTTGGTTTTTTTTTGTTTTGTTTTGTTTTGTTTTGTTTTGTTTTACTTTTTTACTTTATTTACCTTGTTTGCTTTATTTTTTACTTTTTATATTTTTTTAATTTTTTACTTTATTTTTGTATTTGTTGAGGGAGAAAACTTTCGGTCTTCTATAACTTGATATTCAGTTTTCCAGCACCATTTGCTAAAGAGGCTGTCCTTTCTCCAGATTTTGGTCCTTTGTCCTTAGTTGTTTAATTGGGGTTATTTATGGATTTCTTGTTAAATTACAATGGTCTGTTTATCTGCTTTTATGTCAATGAAAACAGGAGGCATGTATTGGAATTCTCTGATGCTTCCAGTTCTGTCCTTTCCACTCAGCCTTGCTTTGATGATTGAGGGTCTTTTGTGTTTCTTGGGTTGACACTATTCCTGGGGAGTCATGAACCAATGTATACTCACTCCAGATAGGTAACCAATTACAAACCAAAATATGGATGCTACAAAAGTACATCTTGGTGAGGCAAAGAGTTGTTATTGGGACAGTGACAGGAGTCTAAGTTGAGGCCTTACTTACAGGAGTAGGGGTGGCTCAAAAGCAGCTGCAGCACCTAAAAACCACCCAACACAGGTGATTACTATTGAAAACCTGAAAGCTGGATACCTGGAGTTCAGTACAGAACTTGCAGGCAGTTCAACAGTCTGTCTTTTCTAGACACCTGAGATTATCTGTTTTCTACGCATGCTTATTGATTTCAGAATATCTCTCACAGGCCTTCCTGCTTAAATAACCTCAGGGAGGCAGGACCTAGGTCATCTGGTCAGTTTCAAGGTCTTCCTGATTCTTCTGAAGTGTTTACTTCCTGAACATGCTGAGTCTTAAAATTCCCTCCAAGATGATATTTTACCTCTTTTTATAACAACCTGAAACTTAAGCAGCTTTCTCCTAGTATAGAAACCGCTACTCAGCAGGTTCCATATGAATTTTAGGATTGATTTTCTAGTTCTGTCATGAATGCCAATGATGTTTTGCTAGGGGCTGCAGTGAAGATGTACAGGATTTTTGTGTAGTGTGAACATTTGGAATATATTAATTTCTCAGTCCCTGAACATGTTCTAATGTCTTCAGATTCTTGACTCTTTAAGATCGAAAGGTTACTCCTGGACAGACTGTCAGCCCATGAAGGGAGACAGCCAGAGTTGACCAGAGTCCAGGTCGACAGCTCCAGAGAGAGTGGACTGTTTTGCCTCTCGTCCACCTGTGCCCCTTTTCTGAGCCTGGGGAACGGCCTGCGGAGGAGGGGGCGTGGTGGAATGTGGGGGCTGCGATTGGGGTGAATGGTGAAGCTACAGCAATGTGGTCTGGACACTCATTTGATCAACTTGATTGAGCGGGCAGCCTGTCACCCCCCACTGGATGGTGGGGCTGTGGGTGTTTGGGCGCAGCAGCCTGCGGATGGGTTTTGCATGAAGGATGCTTGTGCTCGTGGATTGTCACTTGTAGCTAGAGATGAAAGAAAGGACTGAGAGAAAGATGCAGGACAGTTGTGGCGGAGTGCATGATCTGGGATGGGGTGGGGGGGGGAGGGAAGGGGAGGTGGGCCTGAACTGAATTGGAAAGGGTGTGTGAAATGCACAAAGCATCAATAAGGATTAATTTAAAAAAAAATTTTTTTTCACTCCAAATGCCTTTGTGTAAGACTTGAGTGTGTTCGTATGTGTTTGCATGTATGTGTGTGTGTATGACTTACACATGTGGCATATGTATAGTGCATGTATGTAAGTGTGCAGAGTCTCATGCCAGTATATTCAGAATCCAGAACATGGAAAAGTGCCTTCCTGTTTTAATCCCTGCCTTACTCCCTCAAGGCAGGCAGGCATGGTGAAGTAAAACGTTCCTTATACCTTTGCTCGCCTGATTAGAAAGTACTTGATATCTCTCTGTCTGTTTCACCTGTGTGAGTTTATACGCACATGGAGCTATGCCTGGCTTTCTATGTCAGTTGAAATTCTAATTCAGGTCTTCAGTGCTGCAGAGAAAGCACTTTTCCAACTGAGCCATTTTCTTATACTCCATTGGAAATTTCTTTAACTTTCTTAATTTTAGGGGATTTTGTGTCTCCTTGTTTATTAATGGGCTTAGCATACTGATTTCTTTCATAGAATGTTCATTATTGCTGCATATAAAAATATTTTTTTGTGTTAGATTCCATCCTGCTACTTTGGTGAGTATGTTGATAATTTATAATTGTCTTATGGTAGTGGAGGCTTTAGTTGTTTCTATGTAGAGTATCATATTATCTGTACCAATGTCAATTTGATTTCTTCTTCTCTTGTTTGTGCATATTCTGTGTTTTTTCTTGCATACTCCTTCTGTGTAATATATCTAGCACATTATTGAAAATGAGCAGTAAGAGTTGACACTAGTCTTGTTCCTGATCAAAGAGGAAGTGCAAGCAGTTTACCCCATTTGGTGGCATTATGTAGACTGCTGTCATGTATAGAATTTGTTATGCTGAGGTGATCCTTCTGTAACTAATGTGCACAGGGCTTTTATCATGAAAGGATGTTGAATTTTTCATGATTTTCCTGTGTTATCTTTTTGATTGCATAAGCTTGACTTTTGTTGTATTCATAGGATGCCTAGCTTATTGATTTTCATATGTAGAATTATATTTGAATTTATCTTTGTAATTTAACATAAATTATTTTTATTTTGTGTGCATAAGTGTATTGCTTGCATTTGTGTAAGTGCACCCATGTCTTGCGATACCTGCAGAGGTCATAAAAGAGCAGCAGATTTTCCTGGAACTGGAGTTACAGATGTTTGATAGATCCCATGTGGGTGCTGGAAATGGAACCTGGGTCCTCTATAAGAGCTGAGTCAACTCTCCAGCTCTGTATATTTCCATTTCTACAATTAATGGTTCTGGTTCACAATCTCTCTGATGTGCTAGTGTTTCAGTTGAGATGTCTGCATCTGCATTTATGGTGTACTTCTTGGTTGTGTCTTTGTCGGGTTCATGGAATGAGCTTTGAATGTTTCCTTTCCTTTCAGTTCTATGGAACAATATTGGTTTTATTTAGAATTTTGATAATTCAAGTAAGAAACAATATTTCTTTACATTCCTAAATTATGTAGCAAGTTGATGAGTAACATCAGATGTTATATTTACTAAAAAAGAAAAAAAAAATAAGCCGGGCATGGTGGCACACGTCTTTAATCCTAGCACTTGGGAGGCAGAGACAGGTGGATCTTTGTGAGTTCAAGGCCAGCCTGGTCTACAGAGTGAGTTCCAGGACAGCTGGGGCTACAGGGAGACCCTGTCTCAAAAAAGACAAAAAAAAATATTCAGTTTGCCTTATAAAGAGAGATTTGGTACTAGAATGCACAAATGAGGGACACCATATGTCAATTGTTTTCTGTTACTTCACTTAGCATAATGACTTCTAGTTCCATCTATTTACATACAAAGTTCATGATAACATCTTTACCACTCATAGAAATGCATTGTACCACTTTTTCTTTATCCACTTGTCAGTAAGGAATACTTGGGTTGCTTCCAGATCTTCACTATTGTAAAGAGAACTGCAATAAACCTCGATGTGCATGTATCTCTGTAATAGGATGATTCTTTGGGGTGTATACTTAGGAGTGGTATGACTGAGTCAGGTGTTAGGCTCATTTTGAGTCTTTTAAAAGCTCTCCACACACTGCTTTCCATAGAGGTTGCAAAAGTTTGCATTCCCACCAGCAGTGGATGAGTGTTTCCCTTTCCCCATAACCTGTTCACCATTTGGTATCCTTTGTTTGCTTAATCATAGCCAGGCTTACTGGAGTAAGAGGAAATTTTTAAGTTTATTGTTTTTTTTTGAGACAGGGTTCCCCTATAGCCCCAGCTGGCCTGGAACTCACTCTGTAGACCAGGCTGGCATTGAACTCACAGAGTTCCAACTGCCTCTGCCTCCTGAGTGCTAGGATTAATGCTGTGTGCCACCACACCCAGCTTAAAGATAGTTCTTAGCTGCCTTGTGGTGCTGGCAATCAAACCCAGATCCTCTTCAAGAGCTATAGGTGCTATTAACTACTAAGCCATCTCTCCAGCCCCTAAACTCATTTTAATTTGCATTTCTTTAATTATTAGATATGTTGAACACTTTTTAAGATGTTTCTCAGCCATCTTTACTTCTTCATTTGTGAAGTCTCTGATCAGCTCTTTACTCCATCTTTAAAGTAGGTCATTTGTTTTCTTGCTCCTTTGTTTTTTTGAGTAATTTATATATTCTGGATATTAATCCTGTGTCAGATGTATCACTGATGAATGCTTACTCCCACTCTGTGGGCTTTCTCTTCACTTGTTTCATTGTTTCTTTCACAGTACAGAAGCTCTTGAGTGTAATAGGGTCTCACTTGTCAATTGTTGACCTTATTTCTTGCTGTCTGATTTAGAAAGTCTTTTCCTACGCCCATGTTTTGTAGGTTACTACCAACATTTTCACCTATTATTTTCAGAGTTTCGAATTTCAAAATAATGTCTTTGATCCACTTGGATTTGATTTTTGTATAGGGTGAGAGGTAGAGGATTAATATTATTCTTCTACATTTGGTCATCCAGTTTTGCCAACAACACTTGCTGAAGATGCTGTCTTTCCTCCATTGAGTCTTCTTGGTCCCTTTGTCAAATATGAGGTGGATGAAAATGCATGTGCTCAAGTTTGGATCTTCAATTTTGTTCCATTGATCTCTGGGTTTATTTTTGTGCCTATACAATGCTGTTTGTATTAATATAGTCCTGTAATATAGCTTGAAGTCTTATATAGTTATCCTTCCTGTATTGCTCTTTTTTGCTCAGGGTTGCTTTGGCTATTTGGGTTTATCTGGATTTTTGTTTGTTTTTCCATATGAATTTAAGGATTTTTTTTTCTAAGTCTATGAAGAAACTTAAGGGGAATTTAATTAGGATTGCATTGAATCTGTATATTACTTTGGGCAGGATGCTCATTTTTTACTGTATCAATTCTTCCAATCCATGAGCATGGGCGGTCCCCCCATCTTCTGGTGTCTTCTTCAATCTCTTTCTTCTGGGATTTAAAATTTTCATTGTAGAGATTTTTTGTTTCATTAGTCATATTTGTTCCTAGATATTTTATTTTCTTGGAGGCTATTGTAAATGGGAAAGTCTCCTTGTATTTGTTCTCCAGTTGCTTGCTATTGGTATAAAGAAAGACTACTGATTTTTTTAGGTTAATTTTGCTTCCCTTCACTTTACTGAAGCTGTTGATGGTTTCTAAAAGTTTTCTGGTGGAGGTTTTGGTGTCCCTTAGGTAAACAATCATATCATCGGCAAAAAGGGATAGTTTGTCCTCCTCTTTTCCAATTAGTACTTCTCTAATTTACTTTTCTTATTTCTCTTGCGAACATTTCAAGCACCATATTGAAAAAGGAGTGGGGACAGTTGGCATCCTTGCCAGGTTCCTGACTTTATGGGAACACTTTTAAATTTTCCCCATTTAAGATGATGTTGGCTGTGGGTTTGTTGTATATGGCTTTAATTATGTTGAGGAATTTCCCCTCTAGTCCAGTTACATCTAGGACTTTAAACATGAAGGCATGTTGAATTTTGATGAAGGCCTTTAACTCATGAAAAGAGATGACAATGTGTTTTATGTCTTTCAGTATGTTTACGTGCTTTATGACTTTTTGTTTTATACATGTTGAACCATCTCTGCATCGCTGGTATGAATTTGACTTTGTCCTGATGGATGATCTTTTTGATGTGTGTCTGTATGTGGTTTCTGAGTAATTTGTTTAGAATTTTTGCATCTATGTTCCTTAATGAAATGGGTGTATAGTTTTCTTTTTTTATTGATGCTTTGTGTATTTCATACATCATTTTCCAATTCAGTTCAGGCATATATCCCCATCCCTTCCCCCCACCCCACCCCTACACATCCCAGATCATACATTATGCCGTAACTTTTCTGCATCCTTCTCTGTTTTTTTGTTTTGTTTTGTTTTCATTTTTTTTAGCAATAAGTGGTAATCTGTGAGTACAAGCATCCTTCATATAAAACCAATTTGCAAGCAGTTGTGCCCAAACCCACACAGCTCATGGGTCCCACCATCCAGCAAGGGGGGGCTTGTATGTTCAATCAAGTTGATCAAATGAGTGTCCAGTCTATATTGTTGTAGTTTCTCCATTCACCCCAATCGCAGCCCTTACATTCTACCATGCCCTCTCTTCCGCAGATTGTTCCCTAGGCTTAGAAAAGTGGCACAGGTGGATGAGAAAGAAAACAGTCTACTTTCTCTGGAGCTGTCGTCCTGGTCTCTAGTCAATTCTGGCTGTTTTCTTTCATGGGCTGACAGCTTGTCCAGGCATAACCTTTTGATCCTACTAATGAAGCACATGCAATTAGATATATAGGTATTTAAACAGTATAATATATAGCCTTTCGATCCTACTAATGAAACACACTCAATTAGATATATAGGTATTTAAACAGTACTAATTGTTATGGTAGGTTACTTTGGTATAGACACAGATGTTTGGATGGTATGTTAATTCATGAATTACATTTTCTTCTGTTAAGTATGGCAGGGTCTTCGTGTGGTTTATAACATCTCCTAACCATTAGAGGATGTAAGCTTGTGGCATCAGCC
>VZQC01013833.1:809180-820700 GCA_009823505.1 Rhizomys pruinosus
CCATTTGTGCCCTAATACTGCTCCATTGTGTCCTTACACTGCTTCATTGTGACCTCGCATTGCTCCATTGTGCCCTCACGCTGCTCCATTGTGTCATCACACTGCTCAATTGTGCCATCACATTGGCCCATTGTGTCAACATACTCCTCCCTTGTGCTCTCATACTGCTCCATTCTGTGATCACCCTGCTCCTCTTTGCCCTGTCAGTGTTCAATTGTGCCCTCACAGTGCTCCATGGCATCATCACTCTGTTCCATTGCGCCCTCACACTGTGCCATTGTGCCATCACACTGCTCCATTGTGTCCTCATACTGGTCCATTGTGCCCTTAAGGTGCTCCATTGTATAGTCACATTGCCCCATTGTGCCATCACATTGCTCCATTGTGTCATAACACAGCTCCATTGTCTCTTCTCACTGCCCCATTGTGTCATCACACTGCTCCCTTTTGCCCTCACAGTGCTAAGTTTTGTCATAACATTGCTCTGTTGTGGCATCACACAGTTTCATTGTGCCATCACTCTGCTCCATTGTTTCATCTCACTCCTCATTTCTTCCCTCTCACTGCTCCATTGTGCAATCAAAGTGCTCCATTTTGTCATCACACTGATTCTTGTACCATCACAGTGCTCCATTCTGTCATCACACTGCTCCAAGTTGCAATATATTATTTCATTGTGTCATCACACTGCTCCACTTTGTCATCACACTGTTCCTCTGTGTCATCATGCTGCTCCGTTGTGCCATCACACTTCTCCATTGTGTCATCTCTCTGCTCCACTGTGCCCTCACACTGCTACCTTGTGTCATCACACTGCTCCATTTTGTCCTCACACTGCTCCACTGTGAAATTACACTGCTTCATTGTGCCCTCACACCGCTCCATTGTGCCCTAACACTGCTACATTATGTCATCATGCTGTTCCATTCTGCCATCCCTCTGTTCCATTGTGCCATCACTCTGCTCCATTGTGTCATCACCCTTTCCTCTGTGTCTTCACTCTGGTCCTTTGTGTCATCATGCTGCTCCACTGTGCCCTCACACTGCACCATTTGTGCCCTAATACTGCTCCTTTATGTCCTCACATTGCTACATTGTGCACATACACAGCCCCATTTTTCCTGAAACTGTGACATTGTGCCCTCACAGTGCTCCGTTGTGTCATCACACTACGCAATGTGCCATCAAATTAGCCAATTGTACCATCACACTTCTCCATTGTGTCACCGCACTGCTTACTTGTGCTCTCACACTGTTCCATTGTGTGATCACACTGCTACACTTTGCACTCACACTGGTCAATTGTGCCCTCACAGTGCTCCATTGTATCCTCACACTGTTCCTTTGTGCCCTCACACTGCTCCATTGTGCCATAACACTGCTCCATTGTGTCCTCACACTGGTACATTGTGCCCTTACACTGCTCCATTGTACCCTCCCATTGCTCCATTGTGCCATCACTATGCTCCATTGTCTCATCACACTTCTCCATTGTGCCATCACTAAGCTCCATTGTGTCATCACCCTGCTCCATTGTGCCACCACTCGTCTCCCTCGTGTCATCACGATGCACCTTTGTGTCAACACACTGCTCTACTGTGCCCTATCACTGCACCATTATGTCATCATACTGCTCCATTGTGTCATCACAGTGCTCTCTTATGCCCTCACACTGCTCCTTTGTGCACTCACACTGCTCCATTATGTCATAACAGTGCACCATGGTACCCTGATCCTGCTCCATTGTGCCATCACACTGCTCCATTTTGTCATCACACGGCTCCATTGTACCAACACACTGCTATATTGTGCCATCACAATGCTCCATTTTGTCATCACACTACTCCATTGTGCCCTCACTCTGCTCAATTGAGTCATCTCACTGCTCAATTGTTTCATCACTGTGCTCCATGGTGCCATCACACTGCTCCATTGTGCCATCACAATGCTCCATTTTGTCATCACACAACTCCATTGCGCCCTCACTCTGCTCAATTGAGTCATCTCACTGCTCAATTGTTTCATCACTGTGCTCCATGGTGCCATCACACTGCTCAATTGTGTCATCACAATGCTCCTTTCTGTCATCACAGTGCTCCATTGTGCCATCACACTGCTCCATTGTGCGATCACACTGCTTCTTTGTGCCCTAATTCTGCTCAATTTTGCCCTCACACTGCTACATTGTGTCATCTCACTGCTTCATTGTTTCATCACAATTCTCCATTGTGCCATCACATTGCTCCATTGTGTCATCAAACTGGTCCATTGTGTCTTCATGCTGCTCCTTTGTGTCATCACAATGCTCAATTTTGCCATAATACTGCTGCATTTTGTCATCACACTGCTCCATTTTGTGATCACATTGTTCCATTGTGCCATCATAGTGCACCTTTGTGACTTCACCCTGCTCCATTTTATCATCTCACTGCTCCATTGTTTCCTAACAATGCTTGATTGTGCCATCACATTGCTACACTGTGTCATCACAAAGTTCCATTGTGTCATCACAATGCTCCATTTTGCCATCACATTGCTGCATTGTTTCATCAGTCTGCTCCATTCTGTCATCACACTGCTCCATTGTGCTCTCACCCTGCTCCATTGTGCCATCCCAGTGGTCCATTATGTTATCACACTGCTCCATTGTGCCAACACTGTGCTCCATTGTGTCATCAAGATGTTCCATTGTGCCATCACACTGCTCCATTGAGTCCAAACCATGTTGCATTGTGCCCTCATACGGCCTTATTATGTCATCACATGGCTCCATTGTGTCATCACACTGCTCCACTGTGCAATCACACTGCTCCATTGTGTCATCACACTGCTCCATTGTGTCCACATAGTGTTCCATTTTGCCCACACAGTCCTCCATTGTGTCCCCACACTGCTCCATTTTTCCCTGACACTGCTCGATTGTGTCCTCACCATGTTGCATTGTGCCCTCACCCTGCCTTATTGTGTCATCACACAGCTCCATTGTGTCTTCACAGTGCCCCATTGTGCCGTTCCACTGTTCCATTGTGCTCGCACACTGTTCCATTGTGCTTTCACACTGCATCATTGTGTTCTCACACTTCTCCATTGTGTCATCTCACTGGTCCATTGTTTCATCACGGTGCTCCATTGTGCCACCACACTGCTGCATTGTTCCCTCACATTACTCCATTTTGACCTGACAGTGCTAAATTCTGTCATCACGCTACTCCAATATGTCATCACACTGCTCCTTTGTGCCAACACACTGCTCCATTGTGTCAACTCACTGCTCCATTGCGCCAACACACTGCCCCATTGTGCCATCACACTGCTCCATTTTCTCATCTCACTGCTCCATTGTTTCATCAGAGTGCTCCATTGTGCCTTCACACTGATCCATTGTGTCATCAGACTGCTCCATTGTGCCATCACACTGCTCCACTGTGACAGCACACTGCTCCATTGTGCTATCACACTGCTCCATTGTGCTATCACACTCCTCCATTGTGCCATCACAGTGCTCCATTGTGCCGTCTCATTGCTCCATTGTGTCCTCACCATATTCCATTGTGCCCTCACACTGTGTAAATGTGTCATCACACTCTTTCCATTGTATCCACACACTGCCCCATTGTGCCCTGACACTGCTCCATT
This sequence comes from Rhizomys pruinosus, assembly GCA_009823505.1. Taxonomy (NCBI): domain Eukaryota; kingdom Metazoa; phylum Chordata; class Mammalia; order Rodentia; family Spalacidae; genus Rhizomys; species Rhizomys pruinosus. The sequence goes on from VZQC01013833.1 coordinate 812,817, forward strand.
GTACCCACACACTGCTGCATTGTGCTCTCACACTGCTCCACTGTGCCATCACACTGCTCCATGGCATCAACACTATGCTCCATTTTGCCCTCACCATGCTAAATTGTGTCAACACACTGCTCCTTTTTGTCATCACACTGATTAGTTGTGCTGTCACACTGCTCCATTGTGTTAGCACACTGCCACACTCTGTACTCACACTGGTACATTCGGCCCTCACACTGCCCAATTGTGCCTTCACACTGCTCCTTTGTGCCATCACACTGCTCCATTGTGTTGTCACACTGCTTCATTGTGCCAACCCACTGCTCAATTGTGTCATCACACTGCTCCCTTGTGTCATCACAGTGCTCCATTGTGCCATTACACTGCTCCATTGTGTCATCACTCTGCTCCATTGTGCTATCACACTGCTTCTTTGTGCCATCACAGTGCTCCTTTGTGCCCTCACACTGCTCCATTGTGTCCTCACCATGTTCCATTGTGCCCACTCACTGCCTTATTGTTTCATCACACTGCTCCATTGTGCCCACACACTGCTCCATTTTGCTCACACAGTGCTCGATTGTACCATCACACTGCTTCATGGTGTCATCAAGATGCTCCATTTTGCCTTCACTGTGCTAAATTGTGCCATAACACTGCTCCAGGGTGTCAAGACACTGCTCCATTGTGCCATCGCATTGCTCCATTGTTTCATCACACTGTGCCATTGTGTCATCACAATGCTCCATTGTGTTTTCACACTGCTCAATTTTTTCATGACACTGCTCCATTCTCTCATCACAATGCTCCATTGTGCCATCTCATTTCCCCATTGTGTCATCACACTGCTCCATTTTGTCATCACACTGCTCCATTGTGTCATGACACTGCTCCATTGTGTCATCACGCTGCTCCATTGTGTCATCATGTTGCTCCATTGTATAGTCACATTGTTCCTTTGTGACCTCACAGGGCTAAATTGTGTCATCACACTACTCCATTGTGTCATCACGGTGCTCCGTTGTGCTGTCACACTGCTCCTTTGTGTTATCTCACTTCTCCATTGTTTCATCACATTGCTACATTTTGCCAACAAACTTCTCCATTGATTCATCACACTGCTCCATTGTGCCATCAAACTGCTCCATTGTGTGATCACACTGCTACATTGTGCCATCACAGTGATCCATTGTGCCACCACACTGCTCCATTGTGTCCTCACCATGTTGCATTGTGCCCTCACGCTCCCTTATTGTGTCATCACACTGCTCCATTTTTCCCTCACATTGTTCCATTGTGACCTCACAGTGCTAAATTGTGTCATCATGCTGCTCCATTATGTCATCATGCTGCTCCATTGTTCCCTCACATTGCTCCAGTGTGACCTCACTGTGCTAAATTGTGTCATCTCACTGCTCCATTGTGTCATCACTGATTCATTGTGCCATCACACTGCTCCATTGTGTCACCACACTGCCCCAGTCTGTCCTCACACTGGTCCATTGTGCCCTCACACTGCCCAATTGTGCCCTCACACTGCTCCATTGTGCCATCACACTGCTCCATTGTGCTCTCACACTGCTTCATTGTGCCATCACACTGCTCCATTGTACCCCCTCTCTGTTCCGTTGTGTCATCACCATGCTCCATTGTGCCCTCACACTGCCATATTGTGTCATCACACTGCTCCATTGTGTGCAAAGAGTGCCCATTGTGCTCACACAGTGCTCCATTGTGCCCTCACACTGCTACATTTTGCCGTCAAACTGCTCCATTGTGCCATCACACTGCTCCATTTTGTCACCACGCTGCTCCATTGTGTCATCACCCTACTTCACTCTTCACTCATATTGCTCCATTGTGACCTCACAGTATTAAATTTTGTCATCACACTGCTCCATTGTGTCATCACACTGCTGCATTTTGTCATCACATTGTTCCGCTGTGTCATCACACTGCTCCAATATGTCATTACACTGCTTCATTGTGTCATCACGCTGCTCCTTTGGGTCAACATGCTGCTCCATTATTCAATCACATTGCTCAATTGTGACCTCACCATGCTAAATTGTGTCATCACACTGCTCCATTGTGCCAANTATCATCACACTGCTCCATTGTTCCATCACACTGCTCCATTGTGTCAACTCACTGCTCCGTTGTTCCATCTCACAGCTCCATTGTGTCACCAAACAGCTCCATTCTGCCATCACACTGCTCCATTGCTTCACCACACTGCTCCATTGTGTCATCACTCTGCTCCATTCTGCCCTCACACAGCTCCATTTTGCCCAAATGGGGCTCCATTGTGCCATCACACTGCACTATTGTGCCCTCACACTGCTCCACTGTGTACTCTCACTGCTCCATGGTACCCTCACACTTTTCCTTTGTGTCATCACACTGGTACATTGTGTCACCACACTGCTCCATTGTGCCCACACACTGCTCCATTGTGCCATCACAACTCCATTGTGCTCTCACCGTGCTCCAATGTGTCATCACCCAGCTCCATTGTGCTGTCACAATACTCCATTGTGTCATCACAATGCTCCACTGTGCCATCACACTGCTCCATTGTGCCGTCACACTACTCCATTGTGTCATCACAATGCTCCACTGTGCCATCACTCTGTTCCATTGTGCCCTCACATTGATGCATTTTGCCATCACACTGCTCCGCTGTGCCCTCACACTGTTACATTGTGTCATTACACAACTCCATTGTGCCATCTCCCTGCTCCATTTTGTCATCACTCTCCTCCATTCTTTCCTCACAATGCACTATTGTGCCCTCATACTGCTCCATTGTGCCATCACCCTGCTCTTTTTGCCCTCACACTTCTCCATTTTGCCATCACACTGCTCCATTGTCTCATCACACTGCTCCATTGTGCCCTCACAGTGCTCAATTGTATCCTCACTTTGCTCCTTTCTTCCCTCACAGTGCTCCATTGTGTCAACACCCTGCTCCATTATGCCCTCACAGTGCTGTATTTTATCATCACACTGTGCCATTGTGGCCACACATTGCTCCATTGTGCCCTCACACTGTTCCATTGTGTCATCCCACTGCTCCATTTTGTCAACAGACTGCTCCATAGTGGCATCACACAGCTCCATTGTGACCTCACACTGCTCCATTTTGACATCACACTGCTCCATTGTGTCATCACCCTGTTCCATTGTGCCTATACACTGCACAATTCCATCATCACACTGCTCCATTTTGTCATTACACTGCTCCATTCTGCCCACACACTTCTCTATTGTGCCCTCACGCTGCTCCATTTTCCCATCACACAGCTCCATTGTGCCCACATATTCTCCATTGTGCCCTCACTTTGCTCATTTGTGCAATCACAGTGCTCCATTGTGAAATCACACTGCTCCATTGTGTCATCACACTGCTCCAATTTGTCATCACACTGCTCCATTGTGCTGTCACGTTGCTTCATTGTGCCCTGAAACTGCTCCACTGTGTCATGATACAGCTCCATTGTGCCATCACACTGCTCCGTTCTGCCCTCATACTGTTCCACTGTGCCCACACCCTGCTCCATTGTGCGTTCAAACTTCTCCATATGCCCTCACAGTGCTCTATTGTGCCCTCACACTGCTCCATTGGGCCATCACACTGCTCCTTTGTGCCATCATACTGCTCAATTGTCTCATCACTCTGCTCCACTGTGTAATAACACAACTCTCTTGTGCCCTCACAATGCACCATTGTGCCCTCACACTGCTACAATGTGCCATCACATGGCTCCATTGTGCACTCCAACTGCTCCTTTGTGTCATCACACTACTCCATTGTTTCATCACACTGCTCCATTGTGCCCTCACACTGCTCAATATTTGCTTCACACTGCTCCATTGTGTCCTCACCCTGGTGCATTTTTACCTCACACTGCTCCATTGTGCCCTCACTCTGCTCAATTGTGTAAACACAGTAATCCATTGTTTCATCATGCTGCTCTGTTCTGCCCTCATACTGCTAAATTTTGCCCACATCCTGCTCCATTTTGCCGTCAAACTGCTCCATTGTGCCTTCAAACGTATCCATTATGCCCTCACAGTGCTCAATTTTGCCCTCACCGTGCTCTATTGTGCCCTCACACTGCCCCACTGTGTCAATACTTTGCGCCATTGTGCCATCACACTGCTCCATTGTGTCCTCAACGTGCTCTACTTTGCCCACTCACTGCTCCATTTTGCCCTCACTGTGCTCTATTGTGCCCTATAACTACTCCATTTTGTCATCACACTGCTATATTTTGTGATCATACTGCTCAATTGTGTCCTCAAACTCCTCCATTGTGCCCTCACGTTGCTCCATTGTGTCATCGCACTGCTCCATTGTGCTGGAACTTTCCTCCAATGTGCCCACACTCTGCTCCATTGTGCCATCACACTGCTGCACTGTTTCATCATGATGCTCCATTGTGTTATCACACTGCTCCATTGTGCCCTCACCCTGCTCCATTGTGTCCTTACAGTGCTCAATTGTACCCTCACTTTGCTCCTTTCTTCCCCACAGTGCTCCATTGTGTCATCATACTGCTCCATTGTGCCCTTACACTGCTCCATTGTGCCCTCACACTGCTCTATTGTATCATCACACTGTGCCATTGTGGCCACACATTGCTCCGTTGTGTCCTCACACTGCTCCATTGTGCCCTCACACTGCTCCATTGTACACTCACCCTGTTCCATTGTGTCATCACACTGCTCCATTTTATCACCATACTGCTCCATAATGTCATCACACAGCTCAATTGTGACCTAACACTGCTCCATTTTGACATCACACTGCTCCATTGTGTCATCACCCTGCTCCATTGTTCCTATACACTGGACAATTCCATCATCACACTGCTCCATTTTGTCATTACACTGCCACATTCTGCCCACACACTTCTCTATTGTGCCCTCACGCTGCTCCCTTTCCCCATCACACAGCTCCATTGTGCCCACACATTTCTCCATTGTGCCCTCACTTTGCTCATTTGTGCAACCACAGTGCTCCATTGTGACATCACACTGCTCCATTGTGTCATCACACTCCTCCAATTTGTCATCACACTGCTCCATTGTGCCATCACGTTGCTTCATTGTGCCCTCAAACTGCTCCTTTTTGTCATGATACAGCTCCATTGTGCCATCACAGTGCTCCATTTTAACCTCACACTGCTCAATTCTGTCATCACACAGCTCCATTTTGCCATCACACTGCTATATTGTGTCATCACAGTGCTCCATTGTGCCCTCACACTGCTCAATTGTTCCTTCACACTGCTCCATTGTGTCCTCACCCTGGTGCATTATTCCCTCACACTGCTCCAATGTGCCCTCACTCTGCTCAATTGTGTTAACACAGTAATACATTGTGTCATCATGCTGCTCCGTTCTGCCCTCATACTGCTAATTTTTTCCCACACCCTGCTCCATTTTGCCGTCAAACTGCTCCATTGTGCCTTCAAACATCTCCATTATGCCCTCACTGTGCTCTGTTGTGCCCTCACACTGCTCCATTGTGTCAATACGTTGCTCCATTGTGCCATCACACTGCTCCATTGTGTCCTCAAAGTGCTCTACTTTGCCCACTTACTGCTCCATTTTGCCCTCACTGTTCTCTATTGTGCCCTATAACTACTCAATTTTGTCATCACACTGCTCAATTGTGCCCTCATACTCCTCCATTGTGCCCTCACGTTGCTCCATTGTGTCATTGCACTGCTCCATTGTGCCGACACGTTCCTGCAATGTGCCCACTCTCTGCTCCATTGTGCCATCACACTGCTGCACTGTTTCATCATGATGCTCCATTGTGTCATCACACTGCTCCATTGTGCCCTCACACTGCTCCATTGTGCCCTCACTTTGCTCCTTTCTTCCCTCACAGTGCTCCATTGTGTCATCATACTGCTCCATTGTGCCCTCACACTGCTCCATTGTGTCCTCACTCTGCTCTATTGTGTCCTCACACTGTTTCATTGTGGCCACACTGTGCTCCGTTGTCCCCTCAAACTGCTCCATTGTGCCCTCACACTGTTCCATTGTGTCATCACACCGCTCCATTGTGTCACCACACTGCTCCATAGTGTCATCACACATCGCCATTGTGCCTTCACACTGTTCCATTGTGACATCACACTGCTCCATTGTGTCATCACACTGCTCTATTGTGCCATTGCTCCATTGTGTCATCACACTGCTCCATTGTGCCATTACACTGCTCCATTCAATCATCACACTGCTCCATTGTGTCATCACACAGCTCCATTCTGTCCTCACACTGCTCCATTGTTCCCTTACACTGCTCCATTGTGCTCTCACTCTGCTCAATTGTGTAATTACAGTAATCCATTGTGTCTTCACACTGCTCCATTCTGCCCTCATACTGCTCCATTCTGCCCACTCCCTACTCCATTTTGCCATCAAACTGTTCCATTGTGCCTTCAAACGTCTCCATTATGCCCTCACACTGCTCTATTGTGCCCTCACACTGCTCCATTGTGCCCTCACACTGCTCCATTGTGCCATCACACTGCTCCATTGTTTCATCAGTCTGCCCCATTGTGTAATAACACTACTCTATTTTGACCTCACAATGCACAATTGTGCCCTCACACCACTCCATTTTGCCATCACATGGCTCCATTGTGCACTCCAACTGCTCCTTTGTGTCATCACCCTACTCCATTGTGTCAGTACAATGATCCATTGTTCCCTCACACTGCTCCTTTGTGTCATCACACTGGTGCATTGTGCCATGACACTGCTCCACTGTGCCAACACATGGCTCCATTGTGTCATCATACTGCTCCATTGTGACAACACACTGTTCCACTGCATCACCACACTGCTCCATTTTGTCATAACTCTGCTCCATTCTGCCCTCACACAGCTCCATTCTGACCAAATGCTGCTCCATGTTGCCATCACACTGTGCCATTGTGCCTTCACACTGCTCCATTTTGCCTTCTCACTGCTAAATTGTGCCTCGCATTGTTCCTTTGCATCATCACAGTTCTCCGTTGTATCACCACACTGCTCCATTGTGCCCTCACACTGCTCCATTGTGCCATCACATGGCTCCATTTTGTACTCACACTGCTCCTTTGTGTCATCGCACTACTCCATTGTATCATCACACTTCTCCATTGTTCCCTCACACTACTCCATTGTGTCAACTCACTGCTCCATTGTGCCATCTCACAGCTCCATTGTGTCATCAAACAGCTCCATTCTTCCATCACACTGCTCCATTGCTTCATCACACTGCTCCATTTTGTCATCACTCTGCTCCATTCTGCCCTCACACAGCGCCATTGTGCCCAAATGCTGCTCCATTGTGCCATCACACTGCACCATTGCGCCCTCACACTGCTCCATTGTGTAGACTCACTACTCCATTGTACCTTCTAACTGTTCCTTTGTGTCATCACACTGCTGCATTGTGTCACAACACTGCTCCATTGTGCCCACACACTGCTCTATTGTGCCATCACAACTCCATTGTGTCCTCACCATACTCCATTGTGTCATGACACAGCTCCATTGTGCCGTCACACTACTCCATTGTGCCATCACAATGCTCCATTGTGACATAACAATGCTCCATTGTGCCCTCACACTGCTGCATTTTGCCATCACACTGCTCCGCTGTGCCCTCACCCTGCTCCACTGTGTCATTACACAACTCCATTGTGCCTTCACACTGCTCCATTTTGCCTTGTCACTGCTAAATTGTGCCCTAGCACTGTTCCATTGTGTCATCATAGTTCTCCATTGTGTCACCACACTGCTCCATTGTGCCCACACACTGCTCCATTGTGCCATCACAGCTCCATTGTGCCCTCAATGTGCTCCATAGTGTCACCACACAGCGCCATT
>VZQC01013833.1:824991-895772 GCA_009823505.1 Rhizomys pruinosus
CATCACACTGCTCCATTTTGCCATCACACTGCTCCATTGTGCCATCACACTGCTCCATTGTGCCATCACACTGCTCCGTTGTTTCATCAGTCTGCTCCATTGTGTAATAACACTACTCTATTGTGACCTCACAATGCACCATTGTGACCTCACAATGCACCATTGTGCCCTCACACTGCTCCATTTTGCCATCACATGGCTCCATTGTGCACTCCAACTGCTCCTTTATGTCATCACCCTACTCCATTGTGTCAGCACATTGATCCATTGTTCCCTCACACTGCTCCTTTGTGTCATCACACTGGTGCATTGTGCCATGACACTGCTCCATTGTGCCAACACATGGCTCCATTGTGTCATCACACTGCTCCATTGTGACATCACACTGTTCCCCTGCATCACCACACTGCTCCATTGTGTCATAATTCTGCTCCATTTTGCCCTCACACAGCTCCATTCTGACCAAATGCTGCTCCATGTTGCCATCACACTGTACCATTGTGCCTTCACACTGCTGCATTTTGCCTTCTCACTGCTAAATTGTGCCATCACATGGCTCCTTTGTGTCATCACAGTTCTCCGTTGTGTCACCACACTGCTCCATTTTGCCCTCACACTGCTCCATTGTGCCATCACATGGCTCCATTGTGTATTCACACTGCTCCTTTGTGTCATCGCACTACTAGATTGTATCATCACACTGCTCCATTGTTCCCTCACACTGTTCCATTGTGTCAACTCACTGCTCCATTGTGCCATCTCTCGTCTCCATTGTGTCATGAAACAGCTCCATTCTTTCATCACACTGCTCCATTGCTTCATCACACTGCTCCATTTTGTCATCACTCTGCTCCATTCTGCCCTCACACAGCTCCATTGTGCCCAAATGCTGCTCCATTGTGCCATCACACTGCACCATTGTGCCCTCACACTGCTCCATTGTATAGACTCACTACTCCATTGTACCCTCTAACTGTTCCTTTGTGTCATCACACTGCTGCATTGTGTCACCACACTGCTCCATTGTGCCCACACACTGCTCTATTGTGCCATCACAACTCCATTGTGCCCTCACTGTACTCCATTGTGTCATGACACAGCTCCATTGTGCCGTCACACTACTCCATTGTGCCATCACAATGCTCCATTGTGACATAACACTGCTCCATTGTGCCCTCACACTGCTGCATTTTGCCATCACACTGCTCCGCTGTGCCCTCACCCTGCTCCACTGTGTCATTACACAACTCCATTGTGCCTTCACACTGCTCCATTTTGCCTTCTCACTGCTAAATTTTGCCCTCGCACTGTTCCATTGTGTCATCATAGTTCTCCATTGTGTCACCACACTGCTCCATTGTGCCCACACACTGCTCCATTGTGCCATCACAGCTCCATTGTGCCCTCAATGTGCTCCATGGTGTCACCACACAGCGCCATTATGCTGTCACACTACTCCATTGTGCCATCACAATGATCCATTGTGTACTCACACTGATTCTTTTTGCTCTCACAGTCCTCTACTGTGACTTACACTGCTCCATTGTGTCAATACGTTGCGCCATTTTTCCATCACACTGCTCCATTATGTCCTCAACGTGCTCTTCTTTGCCCACTCACTGCTCCATTGTGCCATCACCGTGTTCTATTGTGCCCAATCACTATTCCATTTTGTAATCATAGTGCTGCATTGTGTCATCACACTGCTCCATTGTGCCCACACTCTGCTCCATTGTGCCATCAATCACTGCTGCATTGTTTCCTCATGATGCTCCATTGTGTCATCACACTGCTCCATTGTGCCCTCACACAGTTCCATTGTGTCATTACACTGCTCAATTGTGTCATCACAGTGCTTCATTATGCCCTTATTCTGCTCCATTGTGCCATCCCACAGCTCCATTGTGCCCTCACACTGCTCAAACGTGTCATCACACAGCTAATTTGTGCCATCACACTGCTCCATTGTGCCATCACGCTGCTCCAATTTGTCAACATACTGCTCCATTGTGCAATCACTCTGATCCACTGCATCATCACCCTGCTCCATTGTGTCATCACACTGCTCCATTCTGCCCTCACACTTGCTATATTGTGCCCTCATGCTGCTCCATTTTCCCATCACACAGCTCCATTGTGCCCACACACTTGTCCATTGTGCCCTCACTTTGCTCATTTGTGCCCTTACAGTGCTCCATTGTGACATCACACTGCTCCATTGTGTCATCACTCTGCTCCATTTTGTCAACACACTGCACCATTTTGCTGTCACACTCCTCCATTTTGCCATCACGTTGCTCCATTGTCCCTTCACACTGCTCCATTGTGTCATCATACAGCTCCATTGTGTCATCACACTGCTCCATTGTGCCCTCACACTGCTCAATTGTGTCATCACACAGCTCCATTGTGCCATCACACTGCCATATGGCGTCATCACACTGCTCCATTGTGCTCTCACACTGTTCACTTGTGCCATCACACTGCTCAATTTTGTCCTAACCTTGGTTCATTCTTCCCTCACACTGCTACATTGTGCCCTCACTCTGCTCCATTGTGCCCTCACTCTGCTCCATTGTGCCATCACACTGCTCCTTTATGTCATCACACTGCTCCATTGTACCCTTACACTGCTCCCTTGTACCCTCTTGCTGCTCCATTTAGCAATCACATTGGTCCACTGTGTCAAAACGATGCTCCATTATGTCATCACACTGCTTCCCTTTGTCATCACACTGCTCCATTGTGCCCTCATGCTGGTCCATTGTGCCATCACATAACTCCATTGTGCCCACACACTGCTCCCTTGTGTCATCACACAGCTCCATTGTGCCATCGCCCTGCTCCATTGTGACATCACAGTGTGCAATTTTGTCATCACGCTGCTCCATTTTGCCATCACACTGCTCCATTACATCATCATCCTGCTCCATTGTGTCATCACACTGCTCCATTCTGCCCTCACACTGCTCTATTGTCCCCTCATGCTGCTCAATTGTGCCATCACACTGCTCCATTGTTCCCTCACAGTGCTCTTTTTGCCCTCAATTTGCTCCTTTGTGCGCTCACAGTGCTCCATAGTGACATCACATTGCTCCACTGTGTAGTCACACTACTCCATTGTGTCATCACACTGCTCCATTGTTCCATCACACTGCTCCATTACATCATCACCCTGCTGCATTGTGTCATCACACTGCTCCATTCTGCCCTAACACTGCCTTTTTGTGCACTCATGCTAATCCATTGTGCCATCACACTGCTCCATTGTGCCCTCACACAGTTCCATTGTGTCATTACACTGCTCAATTGTGTCATCACAGTGCTTCATTGTGCCCTCATTCTGCTCCATTGTGCCCTCACTCTGCTCCATTGTGCCCTCGCACTGCTCAATCATGTCATCACACAGCTAATTTGTTCCATCACGCTGCTCCAATTTGTCAACATACTGCTCCATTGTGCAATCACTCTGATACACCGCATCATAACCCCGCTCCATTGTGTCATCACACTGCTCCATTCTGCCCTCACACTTGCTATATTGTGCCCTCACGCTGCTCCATTTTCCCATCACACAGCTCCATTGTGCCCACACACTTGTCCATTGTGCCCTCACTTTGCTCATTTGTGCCCTTACAGTGCTCCATTGTGACAACACACTGCTCCATTGTGTCATCACTCTGCTCCATTTTGTCAACACACTGCACCATTTTGCTGTCACACTCCTCCATTTTGCCATCACGTTGCTCCATTGTGTCATCATACAGCTCCATTGTGTCATCACACTGCTCAATTGTGCCCTCACATTGCTCAATTGTGTCATCACACAGCTCCATTGTGCCATCACACTGCCATATGGTGTCATCACACTGCTCCATTGTGCTCTCACACTGTTCACTTGTGCCGTCACACTGCTCAATTTTGTCCTAACCTTGGTGCATTCTTCCCTCACACTGCTCCATAGTGCCCTCACTCTGCTCCATTGTGCCCTCACTCTGCTCCATTGTGCCATCACACTTCTCCTTTATGTCATCACACTGCTCCATTGTACCCTTACACTGCTCCCTTGTACCCTCTTGCTGCTCCATTTAGCAATCACACTGGTCCACTGTGTCAAAACGATGCTCCATTATGTCATCACACTGCTTCCCTTTGTCATCACACTGCTCCATTGTGTCCTCATACTGGTCCATTGTGCCATCACATAGCTCCATTGTGCCCACATACTGCTCCCTTGTGTCATCACACAGCTCCATTGTGCCATCATCCTGCTCCATTGTGACATCAAGTGCTCCATTTTGTCATCACACTGCTCCATTTTGCCATCACACTGCTCCATTACATCATCATCCTGCTCCATTGTGTCATCACACTGCTCCACTTTGCCCTCACACTGCTCTATTGTCCCCTCATGCTGCTCAATTGTGCCATCACACTGCTCCATTGTTCCCTCACACTGCTCCATTGTTCCCTCACACTGCTCCATTGTGCCCTCATACTCCACCACTGTGCCCTCACATTGCTAAATTGTGTCATCACACTGCTCCATTGTGCCCTCATACTCCACCACTGTGCCCTCACATTGCTAAATTGTGTCATCATACTGCTCTATTGTACCCTCACACTGCTCAATAATGCCCTCACACTGCTCTATTGTGTCCTCACACTGTGCCATTGTGGCCACACAGTGCTCCGTTGTGCCCTCACTCTGTTCCATTGTGTCATCACACTGCTCCATTGTGTCACCACACTGCTCCATAGTGTCTTTACACTTCTCCATTGTGCCCTCACACTGCTCATTGTGACATCACACTGCTCCATCGTGTTATCACACTGCTCCATTGTGCCATTACACTGCTCAATTCCATCATCACACTGCTCCATTGTGTCATCGCACTGCTACATTCTGCCCCCACACTGCTCCATTGTTCCCTCACACTGCTCCATTGTGCCCTCACTCTGCTCCATTGTGTAATTACAGTAATCCATTGTGTCATCACACTGCTCCGTTCTGCCCTCATACTGTTTCATTTTGACCACACCCTGCTCCATTTTGCCGTCAAACTGCTCCATTGTGCCTTCAAACTTCTCCATTTTGCCTTCACGGTGCTTTATTTTGCCCTGACACTGCTCCATTATGCCATCACACTGCTCCATTGTGTCCTCACAGTGCTCTACTTTCTCCTCTCACTGCTCCATTCTGTCCTCACCATGCTCTATTGTGCCATTTCACTGCTCCATTACATCATCACACTGCTCCATTGTGTTATCACACTGTTCCATTCTGCACTCACGCTGCTCCATTGTGCCCTCATGCAGCTCGATTGTGCCATCACACTGCTCCATTGTGCCCTCACAGTACTCCATTGTGCCCACACTCTGCTCCTTTTTGCCCTCACAGTGCTCCATTGTGACCTCACCGTGCTCCATTGTGTCATCACAGTAATCCACTGTGTCAACACACTGCTCCTTTCTGCCCTCATACTGCTCCATTGTGCCCACACCCTGCTCCATCTTGCCATCAAACTGCTCCATTGTGCCTTCAAACTTCTTCATTATGCCCTCACTGTGCTCTATTGTGCCCTCACACTGCTCCATTGTGTCAATACACTGCTCCATTGTGCCTCACCGTGCTCTATTGTGCCCTATCACTTCTCCATTTTGTCATCACCCTGCTCCATTTTGCCCTCATACTCCTCCATTGTGCCCTCAAGATGCTCCATTTTGTCCTCGCTCTGTTCCATTGTGTCATCACACTCCTCCATTGTGTCAGCACATTCCTCCAATGTGCCCACACTCTGCTCCATTGTGCCATCACACTGAGGCATTGTTTCATCATAATGCTCCATTGTGTCATCACACTGCTCCATTGTGCCCTCACACTGCTCCATTGTGCCCTCAAACAATTCAATTGTGTCATCAAATTGCTCAATTGTGTCATTACAGTGCTCCATTGTGCCCTCCTTCTGCTGCATTGTGCCATTCCACAGGTCCATCGTGACCTCACACTGCTCAAATGTTTCATCAAACAGCTACCTTGTGCCATCACACTGCTCCAGTGTGCCATCACACTGCTCCATTTTGTCATCATACTGCTCGACTGTGCCATCACACTGATCCATTGCATCATCACCCTGCTCCATTGTTCATCACACTGCTCCATTCTGCCCTCACACTGCTCCATTGTGCCCTTACACTGCTCTATTGTTCCCCCACACTGCTACATTGTGCCCTCACACTGCTCCATTGTGCCATCACATGCTCCATTTTTTCATCCCTATGCTCCCTTGTGTAATAACAGTATTCTGTTGTGCCCGCACAATGCACCATTGTGCCCTCACACTGCTCCATTGTGCCATCTCATGGCTCCATTGTACACTCCAACTTCTCCTTTGTTTCATCACACTACTGCATTGTGTCATCACACTGCTCCATTGTTCCCTCACACTGCTCCATTGTGTCATCACACTGCTGCATTGTGCCATGACACTGCTCCATTGTGCGATCACATGGCTCTATTGTGTCATCACACTGTTCCATTTTGACATAACACTGTTCCATTGCATCACTGCACTGCTCCATTTTGTCATCACTCTGCTCCATTCTGCTCTCACACAGCTCCATTCTGACCAAATACTGCTCCATGTTGCCATCACACTGCACCATTGTGCCTTCACACTGCTCCATTTTGCCTCTCACTGCTCCATTGTGCCCTCGCACTGTTCTATTTTGTCATCACAGTTCTCCATTGTGTCACCACACTGCTCCATTGTGCCCTCACACTGCTCCATTGTGCCATCACATGGTTCCGTTGTGTACTCACACTGCTGCTCCACTGTGCCATCACACTGCTCCATTGCACGCTCACACTGCTCCATTGTGCCATCACATGGTTCCGTTGTGTACTCACACTGCTCCTTTGTGTCATCACACTACTCCATTGTATCATCACACTGCTCCACTGTTCCCTCACACTGCTCCATTGTGTCATCTCACTGCTACATTGTGCCATCTCACGGCTACATTGTGTCATCAAACAGCTCCATTCTGCCATTACACTGCTCCACTGCTCCACCACACTGCTCCACCACACTGCTCCATTGTGTCATCACTCTGCTCCATTCTGCCCTCACACAGCTCCACTGTGCCCAAAAGCTGCTCCATTGTGTACTGTCACTGCTCTATTGTGCCCTCACACTGTTCGTTTGTGTCATCACACTCCTCCATTGTGTCACCACACTGCTCAACTGTGCCCACACAGTGCTCCATTGTGCCATCACAGCTCCATTGGGTTCACACAGTACTCCATTGTGCCATCCCAGTGCTCCATTGTGGCATCACACGGCTCCAATTTGTCATCACAGTGCTCCACTTTGCAATCACACTGATCCATTGCATCATCACTCTGCTCCATTGTGTCATCACACTGCTCCATTCTGCCCTCACACTGATATATTGTGCCCTCATGCTACTCCATTTTCCCATCACACAGCTCCATTGTGCCCACAAACTGCTCCACTGTGCCCACACTTTGCTCATTTGTGCCCTCACAGTGCTACATTGTGACATTACACTGCTCCATTGTGTCATCATACTGCTCCATTGTGTCAACACACTGCTCCAATGTGCTGTCACACTCCTCAGTTGTGCCATCACATTGCTCCATTGTGCCCTCACACTGCTCAATTGTGTCATCACACAGCTCCATTGTGCCATCACACTGCTCCATTGTGCCCTCACACTGTTCAATTGTGCCATCACACTGCTCCATTGTGTCCTAACCTTGGTGCATTGTTCCCTCACATTGCTCCATTGTGCCCTCACTCTGCTCCATTGTGCCATCATACTGCTCCTTTGTGTCATCACACTGCTCCATTGTGCCCTTACACTGCTCCACTTTGCCCTCTCACTGCTCAATTTAGCAATCACACTGCTCCACTGTGTCAACACGATGCTCCATTGTGTCATCACACTGCTCCACTGTGTCATTACACTGCTCCATTGTGCCCTCATACTGGTCCATTGTGCCATCACACTGCTCCATTGCGCCCTCACACTGCTCCATTGTGCCATCACACTGCTCCATTGTGTACTCACACTGCTCCTTTGTGTCATCACACTACTCCATTGTATCATCACACTGCTCCATTTTGTCATCTCACTGCTACATTGTGCCATCTCACGGCTCCATTGTGTCATAAAACAGCTCCATTCTGCCATCACACTGCTGCACTTCTTCACCACACTTCTCCATTGTGTCATCACTCTGCTCCATTCTGCCCTGACACAGCTCCATTGTGCCCAAAAGCTGCTCCATTGTGCCCACACACTGGTCCATTGTGTACTCTCACTGCTCCATTGTGCCCTCACACTGTTCGTTTTTGTCATCACACTCCTCCATTGTGTTACCACACTGCTCAATGCTCCATTGTGCCATCACAGCTCCATTGGGTTCACACAGTACTCCATTGTGCCATCACAGTGCTCCATTGTGGCATCAAACTGCTCCAATTTGTCATCATACTGCTCCACTATGCAATCACACTGATCCCTTGCATCATCACCCTGCTCCATTGTGTCATCACACTGCTCCATTCTGCCCTCACACTGCTACATTGTGCCCTCTTGTTACTCCATTTTCCCATCACACAGCTCCATTGTGCCCACACACTGCTCCACTGTGCCCACACACTACTCCACTGTGCCCACACTTTGCTCATTTGTGCCCTCGCAGTGCTACATTGTGACATTACACTGCTCCATTGTGTCATCACACTGCTCCATTGTGTCAACACACTGCTCCATTGTGCTGTCACAATCCTCAATTGTGCCATCACGTTGCTCCATTGTGCCCTCACACTGCTCAATTGTGCCATCACACAGCTCCATTGTGCCATCACACTGCTCCATTGTGCCCTCACACTGTTCAATTGTGCCATCACACTGCTCCATTGTGTCCTAACCTTGGTGCATTGTTCCCTCACACTGCTCCATTGTGCCCTCACTCTGCTCCATTGTGCCATCACACTGCTCCTTTGTGTCATCACACTGCTCCATTGTGCCCTTACACTGCTCCACTGTGCCCTCTCACTGCTCAATTTAGCAATCACACTGCTCCACTGTGTCAACACGATGCTCCATTGTGTCATTACACTGCACCGCTGTGTCATCACATTTCTCCATTGTGCCCTCATACTGGGCCATTGTGCCATCACATAGCTCCATTGTGCCCACACACTGCTCCACTGTGTCATCACACAGCTCCATTGTGCCATCACACAGCTCCATTGTGAAATCACAGTGCTCCATTGTGTCATCATACTGCTCCATTGTGCCATCACACAGCTCCTTTGTGTCATCACACTGCTCCATTGTGCCCTTACACTGTTCCACTGTGCCCTCTCCCTGCTCAATTTAGCAATCACACTGCTCCACTGTGTCAACACAATGCTCCACTGTGTCATCACACTGCACCACTGTGTCATCACACTGCTCCATTGTGCCTTCATACTGGGCCATTGTGCCATCACATAGCTCCATTGTGCCCACACACTGCTCCTTTGTGTCATCACACAGCTCCATTTTGCCATCGCACTGCTCCATTTTGTCATCATACTGCTCCATTGTGCCATCACACTGCTCCATTCTTCCCTAACACTGCTCTACTCTCCCCTCATGCTGCTCCATTTTGCCATTACACTCCTCTATTGTTCCCTCACAGTGCTCCTTTATGCCCTCAATTTTCTCCTTTGTGCCCTCACAGTGCTCCATAGTGACATCACACTGCTCCATTGTGTCATCACACTGCTCCATTGTGCCATCACACTGCTCCACTATATCATCACCCTGCTGCATTGTGACATCACACTGCTACATTCTGCCCTAACACTGCCTTTTTGTGCCCTCACGCTACTCCATTCTGCCATCGCACTGCTCCATAGTGCCCTCACAGTGCTCCATTATGCCCACACTTTGCTCATTTGTGCCCTCACAGTGCGCCATTGTGTCATTACACTGCTCCACTCTATCATCACTCTGCTCCCTTGTGCCATCATACTACTCCATTGTGCTCTCAAAATGCTCCAGTATGCACTCACTTTCCACTTTGTGCCCTCACAATGCTCCATTGTGATATTGCACTGCTCCATTGTGTCATCACAATGCTCCATTGTGTCATCACAATGCTCCATTGTGTCAACACACTGCTCCATTGTGCTATCACACTGCTCCATTGTTCCCTCACACTGCTGCATTTTGCCATCACACTGCTTACTGTGCCTTCACCCTGCTCCATTGTGTCATTACACAACTCCATTGTGCCATCACACTGCTCCATTGCATCATCACCTTGCTAAATTTTGTCATCACTCTCCTCCATTCTTTCCTCACAATGCACTATTGTGCCCCATGCTGCTCCATTGTGCGATCACACTGCTACTTTCTGCCCTCACACTGCTCCATTCTGCACTCAATTTGCTCCTTTGTGCCCTCACTCTGCTCCATTGTGCCATCACACTGCTCCATTGTCTCATCACACTGCTCCATTGTGCCTTCACTGTGCTCAATTGTACCCTCACTTTGTTCCTTTCTTCCCTCACACTGCTTCATTCTGTCATCACCCTGCACCATTGTGCCATTACACTGCACCATTCCATCAGCACACTGCTCCATTTTGTCATCACACTACTCCATTCTGCCCTCACACATCTCTATTGTGCCCTCACGCTGTTCCATTTTCCCATCACACAGCTCCATTGTGTCCACACACTGCTCCATTGTGCCCTCACTTTGCTCATTTGTGCAATCACAGTGCTCCATTGTGAAATCACACTGCTACAATTTGTCATCACACTGCTCCATTTTGCCATCACGTTGCTTCATTTTGCCTTCAAACTGCTCCACTGTGTCATGATACAGCTCCATTGTGCCATCACAATGCTCCATTGTGCCCTCACCCTGCTCAGTTGTGTCATCACACAGGTCCATTGTGCCATCACACTGCTATATTGTGTCATTACACTGCTCCATTGTGTCCTCACACTGCTCAATTGTGCCTTCACACTGCTCCATTGTGTCCTCACCCTAGAGCATTATTCCCTCACACTGCTCCATTATGCCCTCATTCTGCTCCATTGTGTAAACACAGTAATCCATTTTGTCAATACACTTCTCCATTGTTCCTCACTGTGCTCTATTGTGCCCTATCACTACTCCATTTTGTCATCACACCGTTCCATTGTGTCATCACACTGCTCCATTGTGCCCTCTTACTACTCCATTGTGCCCTCACGCTGCTCCATTTTGTCCTCACACTGCTCCGTTGTGCCAAAACACTGCTCCATTGTGCCCTCACTCTGCTCCATTGTGTCATCATACTGCTTCTTTGTGCCGGCACATTCCTCCAATGTGCCCACCCTCTGCTCCATTGTGCCATCACACTGCTGCATTGTTTCATCATGATGCTCCATATTGTCATCACCCTGCTCCATTTTGCCCTTACAAAGCTCCTTTATGCCCTCATACAATTCCATTGTTTCATCACACAGCTCAATTTTGTCAACACAGTGCTCTATTGTGTCCTCATTCTGCTGCATTGTGCCATTCCACAGGTCCACTGTGCCCTCACACTGCTCAATTGGGTCATCACACAGCTAAATTGTGCCAACACACTGCTCCATTGCATCATCAACCTGCCCCATTGTGTCATCACACTGCTCCATTCTGCCCTCACACTGCCACATTGTGCCCTCACACTGCTCTATTGTTCCCTCACACTGCTTCATATTGCCCTCACATTGCTCCATTGTGCCATCACACTGCTCCATTGTTTCATCCCTCTGCTCCATTGTGTAATAACACTGCTCTATTTTGCCCACACAATGCCCCATTGTGCCCTCACACTGCTCCATTGTGCCATCACACGTCTCCATTCTGCACTCCAACTGCTCCTTTCTGATATCACACTACTCCATTGTCATCACTCTGCTCCATTCTGCCCTCACGCAGCTCCATTGTGAAAAAATGCTGCTCCATGTTGCCATCACACTGCACCATTGTGCCTTCACACTGCTCCATTTTGCCCTCTCACTGCTCCATTGTGCCCTCGCACTGTTCCATTGTGTCATCACAGTTCTCCATTGTGTCACCACACTGCTCAATTGTGCCCTCACACTTCTCCATTGTGCCATCACACTGATCCATTGTGTCCTCACACTGTTCCATTGTGCCATCGCATGGCTCCTTTTTGCACTCAAACTGCTCCTTTGTGTCATCACACTACTCCATTGTATCATCACAATGTTCCATTGTTCCCTCACACTGCTCCATTGTGTCAACTGACTGCTCCATTGTGCCATCACACTGCTCCATTGTGCCATTACATGACTCCATTGTGTCATCAAACAGCTCCATTCTGCCATCACACTGCTCCATTGCTTCACCACACTGCTCCTTTGTGTCATCACTCTGCTCCCTTCTGCCCTCACACAGCTCCATTGTGCCCAAATGCTGCTACATTGTGCCATCACACTGCACCATTGTGCCCTCACCCTGCTTCATTGTGTCCTCCCACTGCTCCATTGTGCCCTCACACTGTTCATTTGTGTTATAACACTGTTCCGTTGTGCCCTCATACTCCTCCACTGTGCCCTCACGCTGCTCCATTGTGTCATCACACTGCTCCATTGTGCCAACACATTCCTCCAATGTTCCCACACTCTGCTCCATTGTGCCATCACACTGCTGCACTGTTTCATCATGACGCTCCATTGTGTCATCACACTGCTCCATTATGTCATCACGCTGATCCAATTTGTCCTCACACTGCTCCATTGTGCCATCACGTTGCTTCATTGTGCCCTCACACTGCTCCATTGTGTCATGATTCAGCTCCATTGTGCCATCACACTGATCCATTGTGCCATCACACTGCTCAATTGTGTCATCACATAGCTCCATTGTGCCCTCACACTGCTTTGTTGTGTCATCACACTGATCCATTGTGCCCTCACACTGATCAATTGTGCCTTCACACTGCTCCATTGTGTCCTCAAGCTGGTGCATTATTCCCTCACACTGCTCCATTGTGTAAACACAGAAATCCTTTGTGTCATCACGCTGCTCTGTTCTGCCCTCATTCTGCTCGATTTTGCCCACACCCTGCTCCATTTTGCCATCAAACTGCTCCATTGTGCCTTCAATCTTCTCCTTTATCCCCCCACAGTGCTCTATATTGCCCTCACACTGCTCCATTGTGTCAATACATTGCTCCATTGTAACATCACACTGCTCCATTGTGTCCACAAAGTGGTCTACTTTGAAAACTCACTGCTCCATTGTGCCCTCCCTGTGCTCTATTGTGCCCTATCACTACTCCATTTTGTCATCAAACTGCTCTATTGTGTCATCGCACTGCTCCATTGTGCCCTCATACTCCTCCATTGTGCCCTCAAGCTGCTCCATTGTGTCATCACACTGCTCCATTGTGCCAACACATTCCTCCAATGTGCCCACAATCTGCTCCATTGTGCTATCACACTGCTGCATTGTTTCATCATGATGCTCCATTGTGTAATCACACTGCTCCATTGTGCCCTCACACTGCTCCATTGTGCCCTCACAGTGCTCCATTGTACCCTCACTTTGCTCCTTTCTTCCGTCACAGTGCTCCATTGTGTCGTCATACTGCTCCATTGTGCCCTCACACTGCTCCATTTTTCCCTCACACTGCACTAGTGTGTGCTCACACTGTGCCATTGTGGCCAAACAGTGCTCTATTGTGCCCTCAAACTGCTCCATTGTGCCCTCACACTGTTCCATTGTGTCATCACACTGCTCCATTGTGTCACCACACTGCTCCATAGTGTCATCACACTTCTCCATTGTGCCCTCACACTGCTCCATTGTGACATCACACAGCTCCATTGTGCCATCGCCCTGCTCCATTGTGACATCACAGTGTGCAATTTTGTCATCACGCTGCTCCATTTTGCCATCACACTGCTCCATTACATCATCATCCTGCTCCATTGTGTCATCACACTGCTCCATTCTGCCCTCACACTGCTCTATTGTCCCCTCATGCTGCTCAATTGTGCCATCACACTGCTCCATTGTTCCCTCACAGTGCTCTTTTTGCCCTCAATTTGCTCCTTTGTGCGCTCACAGTGCTCCATAGTGACATCACATTGCTCCACTGTGTAGTCACACTACTCCATTGTGTCATCACACTGCTCCATTGTTCCATCACACTGCTCCATTACATCATCACCCTGCTGCATTGTGTCATCACACTGCTCCATTCTGCCCTAACACTGCCTTTTTGTGCACTCATGCTAATCCATTGTGCCATCACACTGCTCCATTGTGCCCTCACACAGTTCCATTGTGTCATTACACTGCTCAATTGTGTCATCACAGTGCTTCATTGTGCCCTCATTCTGCTCCATTGTGCCCTCACTCTGCTCCATTGTGCCCTCGCACTGCTCAATCATGTCATCACACAGCTAATTTGTTCCATCACGCTGCTCCAATTTGTCAACATACTGCTCCATTGTGCAATCACTCTGATACACCGCATCATAACCCCGCTCCATTGTGTCATCACACTGCTCCATTCTGCCCTCAAACTCCTCCATTGTGCCCCCACACTGCTCTATTGTTCCCTCACACTGCTCCATTTTGCCATCACACTGCTCCATTTTTGCATCCCTCTGTTACATTGTGTAATAACACTGCTCTATTGTGCCCGCACAATGCAACATTGTGCCCTCACACTGCTCCATTTTGCCCTCACACTGCTCCATTGTGCCATCACACTGCTCCATTGTTTCATCCTTCTGCTCCATTGTGTAATAACACTGCTCTATTGTGCCCGCACAATGCAACATTGTGCCCTCACACTGCTCCATTGTGCCATCACACAGCTCCATTCTGCAGTCCAACTGCTCCTTTGTGTCATCACACTACTCCATTGTCATCACACTGCTCCATTGTTCCCTCACACTGCTCCATTGTGTCATCACACTGGTGCATTGTGCCATGACACTGCTCCATTTTGCCATCACATGGCTCCATTGTGTCATCACACTGCTCCATTGTGTCATCACTCTGCTCCTTTCTGCCCTCACACAGCTCCATTGTGAACAAATGCTGCTCCATGTTACCATCACACTGCACCATTGTGCCTTCACACTGCTCCACTTTGACCTCTAAATGCTCCATTGTGCCCTCGCACTGTTCCATTATGTCATCACAGTTCTCCATTGTGTCACCACACTGCTCCATTGTGCCCTCACACTTCTCCATTGTGCCATCACACTGGTCCATTGCGCCCTCACACTGTGCCATTGTGCCATCACACGGATCCATTGTGCACTCACACTGCTACTTTGTGTTATCACACTACTCCATTGTATCATCACACTGCTCCATTGTTCCCTCACACTGCTCCACTGTGTCAACTCACTGCTCCGTTGTGCCATCACATTGCTCCATTGTGCCATTACACGGCTCCATAGTGTCATCAAACAGCTCCATTCTGCCATCACACTGCTCCATTTCTATAACACACTGCTCCATTGTGCCATCACACTGCTCCATTGCATCATCACCCTTCTCCATTGTGTCATCACACTGCTCCATTCTGCCCTCACAATGCACTATTGTGCCCTCATGCTGCTCCATTGTGCCATCACACTGCTCCTTTGTGTCCTCACACAGCTCCATTTTCTTTTTTTTTTTAATCTTTTTTTTTTATTTATCTTTGTATGTGTATGAATGTACTGTCTGCATGCAGGTCTGTGCACCCGTGTCGTGCAATGCCGCGGAGGTCAGAAGAGGGTNTTGTGCCATCACACTGCTCCATTGTGCCATCACACTGCTCCAATTTGTCATCACACTGCTCCATTGTGTCATCACACTGATCCATTGCATCATCACCCTGCTCCATTGTGTCATCACACTACTCCATACTGCCCTCACACTACGCTATTGTGCCCTCACGCTGCTCAATTTTCCCATCACACAGCTCCATTGTGCCCACACACTGCTCCATTGTGCCCTCACTTTGCTCAGTTGTGCCCTCACTGTGCTCCATTGTGACATCACACTGCTCCATTGTGTCATCACAGTGCTCAACTGTGCCCTAACACTGCTCTATTGTGTCCTCACACTGTGCCATTGTGTCATCACACTTCTCCATTCTTACCTCACACTGCCCCATTTTGCTATCACACTGCTCCATTGTGCCCCCACACTGCTCTACTGGGCCTGCACCCTGCTCCATTGTGCTATTCTACAGTCGATTGTGCATTCCCTCTGCTCCATTGTGTCATCAATCAACTCCAATGTGCCAACACAATGCTCCATTGTGTCATCAAACTGCTCCATTGCGCTATCACACTGCTCCACTGCATCATAACCCTGCTCAATTGTGTCATCACACTGCTCCATTCTGCCCTCACCCTGCTCCTTTTTGCCATCACACTGCTCCATTGTGTCATCATAGTGCTCCATTGTGTCATCACACTGCTCCATTGTGCCCTCACATTCCTGCATTGTGCCATCACTATGCTCCATTATTCCCTCACACTGCTCCTTTGTGTCATCATACAGATCCATTGTGCCCTCACAATGCTCCATTGTGCAGTCACCTATCTCCATTGTGCCATCACACTGCTCCTTTTGTGTCATCAAACAACTCCATTGTGCCATCACACTGCTCCAGTGTTTCATCACCCTCCTCCATTGTGCCATCACACTGCTCTACTGCATCATAACCCTGGTCCATTGTGTCAACACACTGTTCCATTCTGTCCTCACACTGCTCCATTGTGCCCTCATGCTACTCGAATTTGCCGTCACTCTGCTCTTTGTGCCCTCACAGTGTTCCATTTTGTTCTCACACTGCTCCTTTTTGCCCTCGCAGTGCTCCATTGTGCCATCACACTGCTTCATTTTGCCCTAACACTACTCTATTGAGTCCTCACACTATGCCATTGTGTCATCTCACTGCTCCATTCTGACCTCACACTGCTCCATTTTGCCATCACACTGCTCCATTGTGCCATCACACTGCTCCATTGGGTCAGAACACTGCTCCATTGTGCCATTTTACAGTTCAATTGTGCACTACCTCTGCTCCATTGTGTCATCAATCAACTCCAATGTGCCAACACACTGCTCCATTGTGTCATCAAACTGCTCCATTGCGCTACCACACTGATCCACTGCATCATAACCCTGCTCCCTTGTGTCATCACACTGCTTCGTTCTGCACTCACACAGCTCCTTTTTGCCATCACACTGCTAAATTGTGCCCTCACACTGCTCCATTGTGCAATCACCCATCTCCATTGTGCCCTCACAGTGTTCCATTTTGCACTCACACTGCTAAATTGTGCCCTCACAGTGCTCCAGTGTGCCATCACATTGCTCGATTGTGTCCTCACTCTGCTCCATTTTGCCATCAAACTTTTCTATTGTGCCCTCACAGTGCTCTATTGTACCCTCACACTGCTCCATTGTGTCATCACACTGCTCCATTGTGCCACCACACTGCTCCATTGTGCCCTCTCAGTGCTCTATTGTGCCTTCACACTGCGCCATTGTGCCTTTACCGTACTCTATTGTGCTCTCACACTGCTCCATTTTGTCACCACACTGCTCAGTTGTTTCATCACACTGCTCCATTGTGCCCTCATACTCCTCCACTGTGCCCTCATGCTGCTTCATTTTGTCCTCACACTGCTCCATTGTGCTATCACACGGCACCATTATGCCATCACACTGCTCCATTGAGCCATGACAATGCTCCATTGTGCGATCACACTGCTTCATTGTGTCATCATCATGCTCCATTGTGTCATCACTCTGCTCCATTGTGCCCTCACACTGATCTATTGTGCCCTCACTCAGTTCCATTGTGTCACCACACTGCTCAGTTTCGTCATTACAGTGCTCCATTGTGCATTCATTATGATGCATTGTGTCATCCCACAGCTCCATTTTGCCCTCACACTGCTCAATTGTATCATCATACAGCTACATTGTGCCCTCACACTGATCCATTGTGCCCTCGCACAGTTCCATTGTGTCATCACACTGCTCAGTTTAATCATTACAGTACTCCATTGTGCCTTCATTGTGCTGCGTTGTGCCATCCCACAGCTCCATTTTGCCCTCACACTGCTGAATTGTGTCATCATACAGCTACATTGTGCCATCACACTGCTCCATTGTGCCATCACACTGCTCAAATTTGTCATCTCACTGCTCCATTGTGTCATCACACTGATCCACTGCATCATCACCCTGCTACATTGTGCCCTCACACTGCTCTATTGTGCCCTCACACTGCTCAATTTTCCCATCACACAGCTCCATTGTGCCCACACACTGCTCCATTGTGCCCTCACTTTGCTCATTTGTGCCCACACTGTGCTCCAATTTGACATCACACTGCTCCGTTGTGCCTTCTCACTCCTCCATTGTGTGGTCATGTTGCTCCATTGTTCCCTCACACTGCTCCTTTGTGTCATCATACACCTCCATTTTGCCATCACACTGCTCCATTGTGTCCTCACACCGCTCAATTGTGTCATCACACAGCTCCATTGTGCCCTGACACTGCTCAATTGTGCCATCACACTGCTCCATTGTGTCCTCACCCTGGTGCATTGTTCCCTCACACTGCTCCACTGTGCCCACCCTCTGCTCCATTGTGCCATCACACTGCTCCTTTGTGTCATCACACTGCTCCATTGTGCACTCACACTGCTCTATTTTGCCCTCACGCTGCTCCATTTTGCCATCACACTGCTCCACTATGTCAACACACTGCTCCCTTGTGCTAACACACTGCTCCATTGTGCCCTCACTCTGCTCCATTGTGCCCTCACACTGCTCCATTGTGCAGTCACCCATCTCCATTGTGCCATCACACTGCTCCGTTGTGTCATCTAACAACTCCATTGTGCCATCACACTGCTGCACTGCATCATAACCCTGCTCCATTGTGTCAACACACTGTTCCATTCTGCCCTCATACTGCTTGAATTTGCCATCATTCTGCTCCATTTTGCCCTCACAGTGTTCCATTTTGCACTCACACTGCTCCCTTTTGCACTCACAGTGCTCCATTGTGCCATCATACTGCTCGATTGTGTCCTCACTCTCCTCCATTTTGCCATCAAACTTTTCTATTGTGCCTTCACAGTGCTCTATTGTACCCTCACACTGCTCCATTGTGTCATCACACTGCTCCATTGTACCACAACACTCCTCCATTGTGCCCTCTCAGTGCTCTATTTTGCCTTCACACTTCACCATTGTGTCTTTACCGCACTCTATTGTGCTCTCACACTGCTCCATTTTGTCATCACACTGCTCAGTTGCTTCATCCCACTCCTCCATTGTGCCCGCATACTTCACCACTGTGCCCTCATGCTGCTTCATTTTGTCCTCACGCTGCTTCATTTTTTCCTCACACTGCTCCATTGTGCTATCACATGGCTCCATTCTGCCATCACACTGCTCCATTGAGCCATGACACTGCTCCATTGTGCCATCACACTGCTGCATTGTGTCATCATGATGCTCAATTGTGTCATCACACTGCTCCATTGTGCCCTCACACAGATAAATTGTGCCGTCACACAGTTCCATTGTGTCATCATACTGCTCAGTTTAGTCATTACAGTGCTCCATTGTGCTCTCATTAAGCTGCATTGTGCCATCCCACAGCTCCATTTTGCCCTCACACTGCTCAATTGTGTCATCATACAGCTACATTGTGCCATCACACTGCTCCATTGTGCCCTCACACTCCTCCATTGTGCCAACACGTTGCTCCATTGTTCCATCACACTGCTCCTTTGTGTCATCATACAGCTCCATTGTGTCATCACCCAACTCCATTGTGCCCTCACAGTGCTCAATATTGCCATCACAATGCTCCATTGTGTCCTCACCCTGGTGCATTGTTCCCTCACTCTGCTCCATTGTGCCCTCACTCTGCTCCATTGTGCCATCACACTGCTCCTTTGTGTCATCACACTGCTCCATTGTGTACTCACACTCCTCCATTTTGCCCTCACGCTGCTCCATTTTGCCATCACACTGCTCCATTGTGCTTCACTCTGGTCCATTGTGCCATCACACAGCTCCATTTTGCCCACACACTGATCAATTGTGTCAACACACAGCTCCGTTGTGCCATCGCACTGCTCCATTGTGACATCACAGTGCTCCAGTGTGTCATCACACTGTTCCATTGTGCCATCACACTGCTCCATTACATCTTCACCCTGCTCCATTGTGTCATCACACTGCTCCATTCTGCCCTCACACTGCTCTATTTTTCCCTCTATCTGCTCCATTTTTCCATCACACTGCTCCATTGTGCCCTCACTCTGCTCCATTATGCACTCAATTTGCTCTGTTTGCCCTCACAGTGCTCCATCGTGATATCACACTGCTCCTTTGTGTCATCACACTGCTCCATTGTGCCAACACACTGCTCCATTGTGCCCTCACACAGTTCCATTTTGTCAACACACTGCTCAATTATGTCATCACAGTGCTCGATTGTGCCCTCATTCTGCTCCATTGTGCCATCCCACAGCTCCACTGTGCCCTCACCCTGCTCAATTGTGTCATCACACAGCTCCATTGTGCCATCACACTGCTGCAATTTGTCATTACACTGGTCCATTGTGCCATCACACTAATCCATTGCATCATCATCCTCCTCCATTGTGCTATCACACTGCTCCTTTGTGCCCTCACACTGCTCCATTTGGCCCTCACTTTGCTAGCTTGTGCCCTCACTGTGCACCATTGTGACATCATACTGCTCCATTGTGCCATCACACTGCTCCATTGTGTCATCACACTGCTCCATTGTGCCCTAACACTGCTCTATTGAGTCCTCACACTGTGCCATTGTGTCATCACACTGCTCCATTTTGCCATCACTCTGCTCCATTGTGCCTGCACACTGCTCCATTGGGCCCGCACACTGCTCTGTTGTGCCATTCTACAGTTCGATTGTGCACTCCCTCTTCTCCATTGTGTCATCAATCAACTCCAATGTGCCAACACACTGCTCCGTTGTGTCATCAAACTGCTCCATTGCCCTATCACACTGCTCCACTGCATCATAACTCTGCTCCATTGTGTCATCTCACTGCTTTGTTCTGCCTTCACACAACTCCTTTTTGCCCTCACACTGCTAAATTGTGCCCTCACACTGCTCCATTGTGCAATCACCCACCTCCATTGTGCCATCACACTGCTCTGTTGTGTCATCAAACAACTCAATTGTGCCATCACACTGCTCCAGTGTGTCATCATCCTGCTCCATTGTGCCATCACACTGCTCCACTGCATCATAACCCTGCTCCATTTTGTCAACACACTGTTCCTTTCTGCCTTCACACTGCTCCATTCTGCCCTCATGCTGCTCGATTTTGCCATCACTCTGCTCCATTCTGCCCTCATGCTGCTCGATTTTGCCAACACTCTGCTCCATTGTGCCCTCACAGTGTTCCATTTTGCCCTCACACTGATTCTTTTTGCCCTCACAGTGCTCCATTGTGACATCACACTGTTCAATTGTCTAATCACAGTGCTCCATTTTGTCATCAGACTGCCCCATTGTGCCCTCACACTGCTCCATTTTGCCCACAGGATGCTCAATTGTGCCATCACATTGCTGGATTATGTCTCACTCTGCTCCATTGTGCCATCCAACTGTTGTATTGTACCCTCACAGTTCTCTATTGTGCCCTCACTCTGCTCCATTGCGTCATCACACTGCTCCATTTTGCCACCACACTGTTCCATTTTGCCCTCTCAGTGCTCTATTGTGTCTTCACACTGCTCCATTGTGCCTTCAGATTGCTCTATTGTACTCTCACACTCCTCCATTTTGTCATCACAATGCTCAGTTGTGTCATCACACTGCTCCATCGTGCTCTCATACTCCTCCATTGTGCCCTCATGCTGCTTCATTTTGTCCTCACACTTCTCCATTGTGCTATCACACTGCTCCGTTCTGTCATCACACTGCTTCATTGTGCCATGACACTGCTTCATTGTGCCATGACACTGCTGCCTTGTGTCATCATGATGCTCCATTGTGTCATCACACTGCTCCATTTTGCCCACACACTGATCCACTGTGCCCTTACACAGTTGCATAGTGTCATCACACTGAACAGTTGAGTCATTACGGTGCTCCATTGTGCCCACATTCTGCTCCATTGTGCCATCCCACAGGTCTATTGTGCCCTGACACTGCTCAATTGTTTCACCACAGAGCTACATTGTGCTATCACACTGCTCCATTGTGCCATCACACTGCTCCAATTTGTCATCACACTGCTCCATTGTGTCATCACACTGATCCATTGCATCATCACACTGATCCACTGCATCATCACGCTTCTCCATTGTGTCATCACACTGCTCCATTCTGCCCTCACACTGCTCTATTGTGCCCTCACGCTGCTCCATTTTCCCATCACACAGCTCCATTTTGCCCACTCACTGCTCCATTGTGCCCTCACTTTGCTCATTTGTGCCCACACTGTGCTCCAATTTGACATCTCACTGCTCCATTGTGCCATCACACTCCTCCATTTTGCGGTCACGTTGCTCCATTGTTCCCTCACACTTCTCCTTTGTGTCATCATACAGCTCCATTGTACCATCACACTGCTCCATTGTGCCCACACACTGCTCAATTGTGTCATCACACAGCTCCATTGTGCCCTCACACTGCTCAATTGTGCCAACACACTACTCCATTGTGTCCTCACCCTGGTGCATTGTTCCCTCACACTGCTCCATTGTGCCCACACTCTGCTCCATTGTGCCATCACACTGCTCCTTTGTGTCATCACACTGCTCCATTGTGCACTCACACTGCTCCATTTTGCCCTTACGCTGCTCCATTTTGCTATCACACTGCTCCACTATGTCAACACACTGCTCCATTGTGCTAACACACTGCTCCATTGTGCCCTCACTCTGCTCCATTGTGTCATCACACTGCTCCATTGTGCTGGCACATTACTCCATTGTGCTCTCACTCTGCTCCATTGTGCCATCACACTGCTGCATTGTGTCATCATGATGCTCCATTGTGTCATCATGATGCTCCATTGTGCCGTCACCCTCCTCCATTGTGCCGTCATGTTGCTCCACTATGTCAACACGATCCTCCATTGTGTCAAAACACTGCTCCATTGTGTCATCACACTGTTCCATTTTGCCTCAACCTGGTCCATTGTGCCATCACACAGCTCCATTTTGCCCACACACTGCTCCATTGTGTCATCACACAGCTCCGTTGTGCCATAGCACTGCTCCATTGTGACATCGCAGTGCTCCATTGTGTCATCACACTGCTCCATTGTGCCATCACTCTGCTCTATTACATCATCACTCTGCTCCATTGTGTCATCACACTGCTCCAATCTGCCCTCGCACTGCTCTATTGAGCCATGACACTGTTCCATTTTGCCATCACTCTGCTGCATTGTGTCATCATGATTCTCCATTGTGTCATCACACTGCTCCATTGTGCCCTCACACTGACCCATTGTGCCCTTATACAGTTCCATTGTGTCATCACACTGCTCAGTTTAGCCATTACCGAGCTCCATTGTGCCCTCATTATGCTCCATTGTGCCATCCCACAGCTCAATTGTGCTATCACACAGCTACATTGTGCCATCACACTGCTCCAATTTGTCATCACACTGCTCCATTGTGTCATCAGACTGATCCATTGCATCATCACCCTGCTCCATTGTGTCATCACACTGCTCCATACTGTACTCACACTGCTATATTGTGCCCTCACTCTGCTCCATTTTCCCATTACACAGCTCCATTGTGACTGCACACTGCTCCATTGTGCCCTAACTTTGCTCATTTCCTCCCTCACTGTGCTCCATTGTGACATCACAATGCTCCATTGTGTCATCACAGTGCTCCACTGTGTCATCACACTGCTCAATTGTGCCCTCACTCTCCTCCATTGTGCCATCACGTTGGTCCATTGTTCCATCACACTGCTCCTTTGTGTCATTATACAGTTCCATTGTGCCATCACAATGCTCCATTGTGCCCTCACACTGCTCAATTGTGTCATCACACAGCTCCATTGTGCCCTCACACTGCTCAATATAGCCATCACACTGCTCCATTTTGTCGTCACCCTGGTGCATTGTTCCCTCACACTGCTCCATTGTGCCCTCACTCTGCTCCATTGTGCATCACACTGCTCCTTTGTGTCATAACATTGCTCAATTTTGCACTCACACTGCTCCTTCGTGTCATCACACTGCTCCATTGTGCACTCACACTGCTCCATTTTGCCCTCACGCTGTTCCATTTTGCTGTCACACTTCTCCACTGTGACAACACGATACTCCATTTGGTCATCACACTGCTCCATTGTGTCCTCACCCTGGTGTATTGTTCCCTCACACTGCTCCATAGTGCCCTCCATCTGCTCCATTGTGCCATCACACTGCTCCTTTTTGTCATCACACTGCTCCATTGTGCCATCACGCTGCTCCATTTTGCCATCACACTTCTCCACTGTGTCAACACAATACTCCATTGTGTCATCACACTGTTTCATTGTGTCATCATAGTGCTCTATTGGGCCACACACTGGTCCATTTTGTCATCACACAGCTCCCTTTTGCCAACACACTGCTCCATTGTGTCATCACAGAGCTCTATTGTGCCATGGCACTGCTCCATTGTGACATCACAGTGCTCCATTGCATCATCACAGTGCTCCATTGTGCCATCACACTGCTTTACATCATTACCCTGCTCGATTGATTCATCACACTGCTCCATTCTGCCCTCACACTGCTTTATTGTTCCCTCACGCTGCTCCATTTTGCCATCACGCTGCTCCATTGTGCCCTCAAACTGCTGCATTATGCCCTCAATTTGCACCTTTGTGCCCTCACAGTGCTCCGTAGTGACATCACACTGCTCCATTGTGTCATCACACTGCTCCATTGTGCTGTTACACTGCTCCATTAAATCGTCACCCTGCTCCATTCTGTCATCACAATGCCCTAACACTGCTTTAGTGTGCCCTCATGCTCCTCCATTGTGCCATCACCCTGCTCCATTGTGTCCTCACAGTGCTGCATTGGAATATCACACTTCTCCGTTCTGTCATCACAATTGTCCCTTTTGCCATCGCACTGCTCCATTGTGCCCACAGAGTGCTCCATTATGCCCTCACTTTCTCTTTGTGCCCTCAGAGTGTTCCATTGTGACATCACACTGCTCCATTGTACCATCACATAACTCCTTTGTGCCCTCACACTGCTCCATTGTGTCATTACACAACTCCATTTTGCCATCTCACTGCTCCATTGTGACATCACACTGCTCCATTTTGCCATCACACTGCTCCATTGCATCATCAACCTGCCCCATTGTGTCGTCACACTCCTCCATTGTGCCACCACGCTGCTCCATTGCATCATCAACCTGCTCCATTGCATCATCACCCTGCTTCATGGTGTCATCACAGTGCTCCATTCTGCCCTCACACTGCTCTATTGTGCCCTCACGCTGCTCCATTTTCCCATCACACATCTCCATTGTGCCCACACACTGCCCCGTTATGCCCTCAGTTTTCTCATATGTGCCTTCACAGTGCTCCATTGTGACATCACACTGCTCCATTGTGTCATCACACTGCTCCATTATGCTGTCACACTCCTCCATTGTGCTGTCACGTTGCTGCATTGTACCCACACACTGCTCCATTTTGTCATCATACAGCTACATTGTGCCATCACACTGCTCCATTGTGACCTCACCATGCTCTATTGTGTCATCACACAGCTCCATTGTGCCAGCACACTGCTATATTTTGTCATCACACTACTCCATTGTGCCCTCACACTGCTCCATTTTGGCAAAACACTGCTCCATTGTTTCCTCAGCCTGGTGTATTGTTCCCTCACACTGCTCCATTGTGCCCTCACTCTGCTCCATTGTGCCATCACACTGCTCCTTTGTGTCATCACACTGCTCCATTGTGCACTCACACTGCTCCATTTTGCCCACACTCTGCTCCATTTTGCCATCACACTTGTCCCCTGTATCAATATGATACTCCATTGTGTCATCACACTGCTCCATTGTGTCATCACACTGCTCCATTATGCCGTTACACTCCTCCATTGTGCCGTCACGTTGCTGCATTGTGCCATCTCACTGCTCCATTGTGACCTCACACTACTCAATTGTGTCATCACTCAGCTCCATTGTGAAAGCACACTGCTATATTGTGTCATCACACTACTCCATTGTGCCCTCACACTGCTCCATTTTGGCAACACATTGGTCCATTGTTTCCTCAGCCTGGTGTATTGTTCCCTCACACTGCTCCATTGTGCCCTCACTCTGCTCCATTGTGTCCTCACCCTGGTGCATTGTTCCCTCACACTGCTCCACTGTGCCCACCCTCTGCTCCATTGTGCCATCACACTGCTCCTTTCTGTCATCACACTGCTCCATTGTGCACTCACACTGCTCTATTTTGCCCTCACGCTGCTCCATTTTGCCATCACACTGCTCCACTATGTCAACACACTGCTCCCTTGTGCTAAAACACTGCTCCATTGTGCCCTCACTCTGCTCCATTGTGCCCTCACACTGCTCCATTGTGCAGTCACCCATCTCCATTGTGCCATCACACTGCTCCATTGTGTCATCTAACAACTCCATTGTGCCATCACACTGCTGCACTGCATCATAACCCTGCTCCATTGTGTCAACACACTGTTCCATTCTGCCCTCATACTGCTTGAATTTGCCATCATTCTACTCCATTTTGCCCTCACAGTGTTCCATTTTGCACTCACACTGCTCCCTTTTGCACTCACAGTGCTCCATTGTGCCATCATACTGCTCGATTGTGTCCTCACTCTCCTCCATTTTGCCATCAAACTTTTCTATTGTGCCTTCACAGTGCTCTATTGTACCCTCACACTGCTCCATTGTGTCATCACACTGCTCCATTGTGCCATCACACTTCTCCATTCTGCCCTCACAGTGCTCTATTGTGCCTTCACACTGCTCCATTGTGCTCTCACAGTTATCTATTATACCCTCACACTGCTCCATTTTGCCATCACCTGCTCCTTGGTGTCCTCATACTAATCCATTGTGCCCTCACGCTGCTCCATTTTTTCCTCACACTGATTCATTGTGCCTTCATGCTGCTCCTTTGTGCAATCACACTGCTCCAATATGCCATCACACTGCTATATTGTGCCCTACAACTGCTCCATTGTAGCCTAACTCTGATTAATTGTGACATCACACTGTCCATTGTGTCATCACACTGCACCAATGTGCACTAACACTGCTCTACTGTGCCATCACACTGCTCCGATTTGTCCTCACACTGTTCCATTGTGCCATCACACTGCCCCATTCCATCATCACACTGCTCCTTTGTGCCATCACACTGCTCCATTGTGCCCTCACAGTGCTACCTTTGTCCCCACGCTGCTCTTTTTGCACACACAGTGCTAAATTTTGACATCACACTGCTGCATTGTCTCACCACAGTACGCCATTGTGTCATCGCACTGCTCCATTGTGCACTCACACTGGTCCTTTGTGCCTTCACAGTTCTCTATTTTGCCATCACACTGCTCCATTGTGCCCTCGCCGGGCTCTATTGTGCCCTCACACTGCTCCAGTTTGTCATCACACTGCTTTATTTTGTCATCACACTGCTCTATTGTGTCATCACACTGCTACATTGTGCCCACTTTCTCCTCCATTGTGCCCTCACGCTGCTCAATTTTGTCCTCACACTGCTCCATTGTGCCAACACACTGCTCCATTGTGCCCTCACACTACTCCATTGTACAGTCATACTGCTCCATTGTGCCCTCAGTGCTCTATTGTGCCCGCACACTGTGCCACTTTGACATCACATTGCTCCATTGTCCCATCACAATGCTCCATTGTGCCCTCACAGTGTGGCATTTGGCCCTCACAGTGCGGCATTTTGCCCTCACAGAGCTTGACTGTGCCCTCAACCTGCTCCAATGTGCCCTCACAAGGCTCTATTGTGCACTCACACTGCTCCATTGTGCCCTCACAAGGCTCTATTGTGCCCTCACACTGCTCAATTGTGCCCTCACACTGCTCCATTGTGCCATCACACTGCTCCATTGTTTCATGACGCTGCTCCATTATGTAATAACACTGCTCTACTGTGCCCTCACAGTGCACCATTTTGCCCACACACTGCTCCATTGTGCCCTCACACTGCTCCATTGTGCCATCACACTGCTCCATTGTTTCATCACGCTGCTCCATTCTGTAATAACACTGCTCTATTGTGCCCTCACAATGCACCATTTTGCCCTCACACTGCTCCATTTTGTCAGCACACTGCTCCAATGTGCCATCACACTGCTCCATTCCATCATCACACTGCTCCATTGTGTGATCACACTCCTCCATTCTGCACTCACACTGCTCCATTGTTCCCACATTCTGCTCCATTGTGCCCTCACAGTGCTCAATTGTGCCCTCACTTTGCTCCTTTTTGCCCTCACAGTGCTCCATTGTGCCATCACACTGCTCCATTGTGTCATCATACTGTTCCATTGTACACTCTCATTGCCTCATTGTGCCCTCACACTGCTTCATTTTGCCCTCAAAATGCTCCATTGTGCCCTCACACTCCTCCATTGTGCCCTCACGCTGCTCCACTTTGTCCTAATACTGCTGCATTGTGCCATTACACTGCTCCATTGTACCCTCACTGTGTTCCATTGTGTCATCACACTGCTCCATTGGGCCAGCTCATCCCTCCGTGTGCCCACACGCTGCTCCATTTAGTCCTCACACTGCACCATTGTGTCCTCACACTGCTCCATTGTGCCCACTGCTGCTCAGTTCTGCAATCTCACTTCTCCATTGTGTCCTCACCCTGGTGCATTTTTCCCTCACACTACTCCATTTTCCTCTGACTCTGCTCCATTGTTAACTCACACTGCTCTGTTGTGTCATCACACAGCTCCATTGTGCCATCACACTGCTCCATTGTGCCATCACATTGCTCCATTGTCTCATTACACTGCTCCAATATGCCCTCACAGTGCTCGATTGTAACCTCACTTTGCTCCTTTCTGCCCTCACAGTGCTCCATTGTACATCACACTGTTCTATTGTGTCATCAAACTGCTCCATTTTGTCATCACACTGCCCCAATGTGCCATCACACTGCTCCATTCAACCATCACACAGCTCCATTGTGTGATCACACTCCACCATTCTGCAGTCACACTGCTCCATTGATCCCACACCATTGTGCCCTCACAGTGCTCAATTGTGCCCTCACTTTGCTCCCTTTTTGCCCTCACAGTGCTCCATTGTGCCCTCACACTGCTCCTTTGTGTCATCACACTGCTCCATTGTGCCCTTACACTGATTCATTGTGTCATTACACTGCTCCATTGTGTCATCATACTGCTCCATTGTACTCTCTCACTGCCTCATTGTGCCCTCACACTCCTCCATTGTGCCCTCACTCTGTTGCACTTTGTCCTAATACTCCTGCTTTGTGAAATTACACTTCTCCATTGTACCCTCACAGTGTTCCATTGTGTCATCCCAGTGATCCATTGGGCCAGCTCACCCCTCTGTTGTGCCCACACGCTGCTCCATTTAGTCCTCACATTGCTCCATTGTCTCATTAAACTGCTCCAATGTGGCCTCATTGTGCTCGATTGTAACCTCCCTTTGCTTCTTTCTGCTCTCACAGTGCTCCATTGTACATCACTCTGTTCCATTGTGTCATCAAACTAGTCCATTGTGTCATCACACTGCTCCATTGTGCACTCACACTGCTCCATTTCGCCCTCACACTGCTCTATTGTGTCCGCACACTGCTCCACTGTACCCTCACACTGCTCCATTGTGCCATCACACTGCTCAACTCCATCATCACACTGCTTCATTGTGTCATCACACTGCTCCATTCTGCCAGAACAGTGCTCCATTTTGCCATCACACTGCTCCAATGTGCCCTCACAGTGCTCCATTGTGCCATCACACAGCTACATTTTCCCCTCACACTGCTCCATTGTTTCATCAAACAACTCCATTGTGCCATCACACTGTTCGATTGTGTCATCACACTGCTCCATTGTGCCATCACACTCCTCCATTGCATCATAACCCTGCTCCATTGTGTCATCACACTGCCCTGTTCTGCCCTCACACTGCTCCATTGTGCCCTCATGCTGCTCAATTCTGCCATCACACTGCTCCTTTTTGACCTCACAGTGCTCCATTGTGCCATCACACTACTCAATTTGTCATCACACTGCTTCATTGTGCTATCACACTGACCCATTTTATCATCACCCTGCTCCATTCTGCCCTCACCCTGCTCTATTGTGCCCTCACACTGCTCAATTTTCCCATCACACAGCTCCATTGTTCCCTCACAGTGCTCCATTGTGCCCTCACTTTGCTCTTTTCTGCATTCACAGTGCTCCATTGTGACATCACACTGCTCCATTGTTTCATCATACTGCTCCATTGTGCCCTCACTCTGTTCCATTGTGTCATCACACTGCTCCATTGGGCCAGCTCACCCCTCCATTGTGCCCACACGCTGCTCCATTTATTCCTCACACTGCACCATTGTGCCCTCACACTGCTCAATTCTGCGATCACACTGCTCCATTGTTTCTGCACTCTGGTGCATTTTTCCCTCACACTACTCCATTTTCCCCTCACTCTGCTCCATTGTTAACTCACACTGCTCCGTTGTGTCATCACACAGCTCCATTGTGCCATCACACTGCTCCATTGTGCCATCACATTGCTCCATTGTCTCATTACACTGCTCCAATGTGCCCTCACAGTGCTCGATTGTAACCTCACTTTGCTCCTTTCTGCCCTCACAGTTCTCCATTGTACATCAGACAGTTCTATTGTGACTACAAACTGCTCCATTTTGTCATCACACTGCTCCATTGTGCCCTCACACTGCTCCATTTCGCCCTCACACTGCTCCATTTTGCCATCACACTGCTCCATTGTGTCATCACGATGCTCTATATTGTGATCACACTGCTCCATTTTGTCATCACACTGCTTCATTGTGCCTTCACACTGGTCCATTGTGCCATCCCACTGGTCCAATGTGCCCTCACACTGCATCTTTTTGCCATGACACAGCTCCATTGTGCCATCCCACTGGTCCAATGTGCCATCACAGTGCTCCATTGTGTCATCACACTGCTCCATTCTGCACTCCCACTGCTCTATTGTGCCCCCACCCTGCTCCACTGTGCCATCACACTGCTCCATTGTGCTCTCACAGTGCTCCATTATGCCCTCAATATGCTCTTTTGTGCCCTCACAGTGCTCCATTGTGACATCGCACTGCTCCATTGTGTCATCACACTGCTCCAGTGTGTCATCACACTGCTCCATTGTGCCATCACACTGCTCAATTTGTCATCACCCTGCTTCATTGTGCTATCACACTGATCCATTTTATCATCACCCTGCTCCATTGTTTCATCACACTGCTCCTTTGGGCCAGCACACTCCTCCATTGTGCCCACACAGTGCTCCATTTAGTCCTCACACTGCACCATTGTGTCATCACACTGCTCCATTGTGTCCTCACACTGCTCAATTCTGTGATCACACTAGTCCATTGTGTCCGCACCCTGGTGCATTTTTCCCTCACATTACTCATTTTGCCCTCACTCTGCTCCATTGTTAACTCACACTGCTCCGTTGGGTCATCACACAGCTCCATTGTGCCATCACACTGCTCCATTTTGCCATCACATTGCTCCATTGTTTCATTATACTGCTCAAATGTGGCCTCACAGTGCTCGATTGTAACCTCACTTTGCTCCTTTCTGCCCTCACAGGGCACCATCGTACATCACACTGTTCTATTGAGTCATCACACTGCTCTATTGTGCCCTCACACTGCTCCATTTTGCCCTCACACTGCTCTATTGTGTCCTCACACTGCTCCACTGTGCCCTCACTCTGTTCCATTGTTTCATCACACTGCTCGATTTTGTCATCACTCTGCTCCATTGTGCCATTACACTGCTCAATTCCATCATTACACTGCTCCATTGTGTCATCACACTTCTCCATTCTGCCAGTACAGTGCTCCATTTTGCCATCACACTGCTCCATTGTGCCCTCACACTGCTCCATTGTGCCCTCACACTGCTCCATTGTGTCATCACACAACTCCATTTTGCCCTCACACTGCTCCTTTGTGTCATCAAACAACTCCATTGTGCCATCACACTGCTCCATTTGTCATCACACTGCTCCATTGAGCCATCTGACTGTTCCATTGTGCCCTCACAATGCTCCATTGTGCCCTCAGTCTGCTCGATTTTGACATCACTCTGCTCCATTATGCTCTCACAGTGCTCAATTTTATCCTCATGCTGTTCCTTTTTGACATCACAGTGTTCCATTGTGACATCATAAAGCTCCATTGTGTCATCACTGTGCTCCATTGTGCCATCACACGTTTCCTCTGTGCACTCATCCTGCTCCATTGTGCCTTCAAACTGCTCCATTGTGCCCTCAGAGTGCTCTATTGTGCCCTCACACTGCTCCATTGTGTCATCACACTGCTCCACTGTGCCATTACACCACTCCATTGTGTCCTCATAGTGCTCTATTGTGCCTTCATACTGCTCCATTGTGCCCCCACCGTGCTCTATTGTACCCTCACGCTGCTCCATTTTGTAATCACACTGCTCAATTGTGTCATCACCTGCTCCATTGTGTCCTCATACTAATCCATTGTGCCCTCACGCTGCTCCATTTTTTCTTCATACTGTTCCATTGTGCTATCACACTGCTCCATTCTGCCATCACACTGCTATATTGTGCCATTGCACTGCTCCAGTGTGCCCTCACTCTGCTACATTGTGTCATCACCCTGCTACATTGTGCCATCTCACTGCTCTATTGCATCATCACACTGCTCCATTGTTCCCTCACACTGATCAATTGTAGCCTAATGCTGATCCATTGTGACATCACAATGCTCCTTTTTGTCATCACACTGCTCCATTGTGTCATCACACTGCTCCATACTGTCACCACACTGCACCAATGTGCCCTCACACTGCTCCATTGTGTCCACACTCTGCTCCATTTTGCCATCACTCTGCTCCATTCTATCAACACACTGCTCCATGATGTCATCACACTGCTCGATTCTGCCCTCACACTGCTCCATTGTGCCTTCATGCTGCTCTTTGTGATATCACAATGCTCCATTGTGCCATCACATTGCTCCATTGTGCCCTCACCCTGCTCCATTGAATCATCACTCTGCTCCATTGTGCCATCACACTGCTACATTGCATCATCACTCTTCTCCATGGTGCCCTCACACTGATCCACTGTAGCCTAATGCTGATCCATTGTGACAACACACTGCTCCTTTGTGTGATCACACTGCTCCATTGTGTCATCAGACTGCTCCATAGTGTCATCATACTGCACCAATGTCCCCTCACACTGCTCTATTGTGCCATCACACTGCTCCAGTTTGTCCTCATACTGCTCCATTGTGCCATCACACTGCTCCATTTCATCATCACATTGCTCCATTGTGTCATCACACTGCTCGATTTTGCCCTAAACACTGTCTTCCAAATTGTGCCCAGTCAGTTGTGCTCATATTACGCCTCACGCTGCGCTCCTTTTTCCTCACAGTTGGCTCCAATTTTGACATCCAGCCTCTGTGCAATTGTGTCATCACAGTTCTCCATTGTGTCATCATGCTGCTCCATTGTTTCATCTTTCTGCTCCATTGTGTCATCTATCACCTTCATTTTGTCATTTCTCTGCTCCATTGTGTCATACCCCTGCTCCATTGTGCCATCACACTGCTCCATTGCTCCCCTCAACCTGGCTTCCATTGTGGGGTGCCAGCACATCTGGTCCATTGTGCCCTCACAGTGCTCTATTGTGCCCTCACAACTGCCTCCTTCGTGTCATCCCACTGCTGCCATTTGTGGCACTCACCATGCTCCAATTTGTGTCATCCGCACTGCTCCATTGTTGCACTCACAAGATTTTAGGTTTACTGCCTCATTGTGCCCACTGGCCAGGCTCTATGTGCCCTCACAGTATTATCTAAATCCTTTCTTATAGAATTTCGTCATCTGCAGTACTGCACAATTTTGTCATCACACTGCTTAACTGTGACATCACACTGATCCAATGCATCATCACACTGCTCCAATTTACCATCACACTACTCCACTGTACAATCACACTGATTCATTGTTCCCTCACAATGCTAATTCATCACTTCTTGTACATCACACTGCTTCCAATTTGTGCCCATTTCTCACACTGCTCCGCTGCATTTTCCTCCATCTCAATTGCTGCCATTACTCCACGGCTACCATTGTGCCTCAACTAGCTCCATTGTACTCATTCTATTTACACTCCACATCTGTTGCACACGAGCTTGATCACTTGCTCCATTGTACCATCACAATGCTCCATTGTGCCCTCACAGTGCTGCAGTTTGCCCTCAAATAGCTCCACTGTGCCCTCAACCTGTTCCATTGTGCCCACAATCTGCTCCTTTGTGCCGTCACTCTTCTTCATTGTTTCATCATCACGCTGCTCCATTATGTAATAACACTGCTCTACTGTGCCCTCACAATGCAACATTTTGCCCTCACACTGCTCCATTGTGCCATCATACTGCTCCATTGTTTCATCACGCTGCTCCATTCTGTAATAACACTGCTCACTTGTGCCCTCACAATGCACCATTTAGGCCTCACCCTGCTCCATTTTGTCAGCACACTGCTCCAATGTGTCATCATACTGCTCTATTCCATCATCACACTGCTCCATTGTGTGATCACACTCCTCCATTGTGTCTGCACTCCCATCTCATGCTCTCATTGTTCCCACATTCTGTTCCATTGTACCCTCACAGTGCTCAATTGTGTCCTCACTTTGCTCCTTTTTGCCCTCACAGTGTTTCATTGTGACATCACACTGCTCCATTGTGTCATCCCACTGTTCCATTGTGCCCTCACACTGATTCAGTGTGTCATCACACTGCTGCATTGTGTCATCATACTGCTCCATTGTACACTCTCATTTCCTCATTGTGCCCTCACACTGCTTCATTTTTCCCTCAAAATGCTCTGTTGTGCCCTCACACTCCTCCATTGTGTCTCTATTGCTCCCTGTGTCTTCACTTTGTCCATTGTGCCTTCACCTGCTCCATTTGTGCATAAATATGCTCCATGTTTGTTTCAGCGCTCATTGTGTACCTGCTGTCCATTTTCATCAAGTGCTCTATTGTCACATCACATTTCCATTTTGTCCTCACACTGGCACCATTGTTATCACACTGCACATGTCTCTCATCCACTGCTCAGTTGCTACATTGTGCATTTTTCTCACTGTCAACTGCCTTCACACTGCTCCATTGTTAACTCACAGCTCTGTTGTGTCATCACACAGCTGCATTGTGCCATCACGCTGCTCCATTTTGTCATCATGATGCTCTATTTTGTCACACAGCTGCTTCATTTGCCTGTCACCATGGTCCCATTGTGCCATCCCACTGGTCCAATGTGCCCTCACACTGCTTCTTTTTTTCATGACACACCTCCATTGTGCCATCCCCCTGGTCCAATGTGCCACATCCATGTTCAGTTTTGCTCCATTGTGTCATCACATGCTCCATTCCCTCACACTCCTCCATTATCATTAACGCTTGCCATTTTTGTCATGACACTGCTCCAGTTGCACACCCACTGCTCTATTGTGCCCCCACCCTGCTCCATTTTGCCATCACACTGCTCC
Organism: Rhizomys pruinosus; assembly: GCA_009823505.1. NCBI lineage: Eukaryota > Metazoa > Chordata > Mammalia > Rodentia > Spalacidae > Rhizomys > Rhizomys pruinosus. The sequence goes on from VZQC01013833.1 coordinate 860,935, forward strand.
ATTGTGCTCTCACAGTGCTCCATTATGCCCTCAATATGCTCTTTTGTTCCCTCACAATGCTCCATTGTGACATTGCACTGCTCTATTGTGTCATCACACTGCTCCAGTGTGTCATCACACTGCTCCTTTGTGCCATCATACTGCTCAAATTGTCATCACTCTGCTACATTGTGCTAACACACTGATCAATTTTATCATCACCCTGCTCCATTGTTTCCTCACACTGCTCCTTTGGGCCAGCACACTCTTCCATTGTTCCCACACGGTGCTCCATTTAGTCCTCACACTGCACCATTGTCTCATCACACTGCTCCAGTGTGCCCTCAATCTGCTCAATTCGGTGATCACAGTCATCCATTGTGTCCACACCCTGGTGCATTTTTCACTCACACTACTCCATTTTGCCCTCATTCTGCTCCATTGTTAACTCAGCATTTCTCTTCACCGTGTGTCCCATCACACGCTTGCATTGTGCCATCACACTTTTCATTTTTGCCATCAACATGCTCCATTGTCTCATTACAACTGCTCGAATGCGCCATTCAGAGTGCTCGATTGGAACGTCACTTTGTCTCTTGTGCCCTTACAGTTCTCCATTGTACATCACACTGTTCTATTGTTGTCACTCCACTGCTCTATGTGTCCTCACAATGCTCACTAGTGTCATCACACCTGTCCACTTGTGCCTCACAGTGCTACATTGTGCCAACACTCGCATTTTCCACAACACATCTCCATTTTGCCAGCACAGTGCTCCATTTCTGCACACTGCTCGATTGTGTCGTCATCATCCCTTCACTCTCACTGTCCTCATTTCATCGTTTCTCTATTGTGTCATCAAAAACCATGTCCATCACACTTGCTCCATTTGTCATCACAACCTGCTCCATGAGCCATCTGCCCTCACATGTTCCATTGTGTCACTCAACACTGCTGCATTTTCTCCATCACACTGCTCTGTATGTTGTCATCTAACTGTCCATTGTGTCACCTCTGTACAGCTGTCATACTGTACTTGTGCCTCCACTCTCCATTGTGTCATCAACCTGTCCATTTCTCATTCACACTGCTCAATAATGTGTATCACCACTGTTCCATGTTGCCTCACACTGTCCATTGTGCCTCACAATCTGCTCCATTGTGGCCATCTAAGCTTTAGCTCTGGACACTGCGTCCATTGTTGCCATCACACAACTCCATTTGCCCTCACATCTGCTCCTTTTGGGTCATCAAAACAACTCCATTGTGCCATCACACTGTCATTTGTACATCACAACTAGCTCCTATTGCATCCTATACTACATCTCTATTCTGCGGCCTCAAATGCTCCATTGTACCCATATGCTCCTCCATTGTGTCATCACAAGGCTCCATTTTTCCCTCACCCTGCTCCATTGTGCCCTCAAGCTGCCCCATTGTGCCCTCACAGTGACTCTACTGTGCCCTTACTCTGCTCCATTGTGTCATCACACTGCTCCATTGTGTCATCACACGGCTCCATTGTTCCCTCAAACTGCGCCCTTCTGCCCATATGCTCCTCCATATTTCATCAACTCAGCTCCCAACGTGTGCCCTCAACCCGCTCAATTGAGTTCCCCTCTATCTGCTCCTTTGTGCCCTATACAGTGCTCTTTTGTTCCCTCCACTGCTCCATTGTGTCATCACACTGTACCGTTGTGCCAATCCACAGCTACTCCAATTGTGGCGTTCCATAGTGCATCTATTGTGCCGCTTCACACTGCTCCATTGTGCCCTCGACCTAGTGCTCTTTGTACCCTCAAACAGCTCCATTTTGTCATCACACTGCTCAATTAAGTCATCACACTGCTCCAATTGTGTCTTCATACTATCCATTGTTCGCCTCAAGCTGCAATCCACTTTTTTTCCTCACCTGCTCCATTGTGCTATCACAGCTGGTCCAGTGCTCCACTTCTTCCAATAACACTGCTTCCATTGTTCCATCACTTGTAAATCGTTCTGCTTGCCATTTTGCCGTCCAACATTTGAGAGCAGCTGCCATTGTGTCATCAACCTGTCCCATTGTTCACCTCACATTGTTCCATTGAATCATCACACTGTTCCATTTTCCCTCACACTGATCTATTGTAGCCTAACGCTGATCCATTTTGACATCACAATGCTCCTTTTTGTCATCACACTTCTACATTGTGTAAACACACTTCTCACAATGTTATCTAACCTGGCTACATTGTTCCCTCATGCTGTTCCATTGTGTCATCACAATGCTCCATTTTGCCCTATCACTGCCTAATTTTGTCATCATACTGCTTCTTTTTGTCATCAAACTGCTCCATTTGTCTTCACACTAGTCTGTTTTGTCATCACACTGATCAATTCTAAACTCACACTGCTCCATTGTGCCTTCATGCCGCTCCTTTGTGCCATCATACTGCTCCATTGCGTCATCACCCTGTTCCATTTTGCCATCACAGTGCTACATTGCCATCAATCCTGTTCTCAGATTGCCTCCATTGTGCCCTCACACTGATCCTTTTGTAGCCTAGATGCTGTTACCATTGTGACATCCCACGCTGCTCCCATTGTGTCATCACAACCTGCTCCATCGTGACATCACACTGCACCAATGTGCCCTCACACTGCTGTATTGTGCCCTCACAATGGTGGTTTTTGTCACAATGGTCGATTTTTTGTCACAATGGTCTATTGTTGTATTTTGCCCTCACATTGTTTAATTTTGCCCTCTCAGTGGTATATTTTGCCCTCCCACTGCTCGATTGTTCCTTAACACTGCTCCATTGTGCCCTCACACTGCTCCATTGTCCCCTCATCCTGCTCCTTTCTGCCATCACACTACTCCATTGTGCCCTCACAGTGTTACCTTGTGCCCTCATGCTGCTCCTTTTTGTACTCACAGTGCTCCATTTTGACATCACACTGCTGCATTGTGTCATCCCAGTACTCCATTGTGTCATCACACTGCTCCTTTGCACCCTCGCTACTGCTGCTCAATTTTGTCCACACTGTCCCATTGTGCTATCACACTGCTCCGTTGTGTGATCTCATTTTTCCATTGTGTCATCTCGCTGGTCCACTATATATTCATTCTGCTCCTTTGTTTCATCATTCTGCTCCATTTTTCCCTCAACACTGCTCCATTGTGTCATCTCACTTCTCCATTGTGCACTCACAGTTGTCCATTGTGCCTTCACAGTGCTCTATGTTGCCCTCACCTTGCTCCATTGTGCCCTGGCCAGGCTCTATTTTGCCCTCACACTGCTCCAATTTCTCATCACACTGCTCTATTGTGTCATCACCCTGCTCTGTGGTGTCATCACAGTACTCCATTGTGCCCACTTTCTCCCGCATTGTGCCCTCACGCTGCTCAATTTTTTCCTCATACTGCTCCATTGTGCCAACACACTAGTCCATTTTGCCATCACAATACTCAGTGTGTCATCACACTGATAAAATTAGAGCTCTGACTGCTCCATTCTGCCCTCAAAATACTCCATTGTGCCCTCCCAAGGCTCTATTGTGCCCTCACACTGGTCATTGTGCCATCAAACTGCACAATTGTGCCAACACTGCTCCATTGTGCCTCAACACTGCTCCATTGTGTCATCACACCTGCTCCATTGTTTTCATCAAGCTGCTTCATTCTGTAATAACAATGCTCTCTTGTGCCCTCACAATGCCAGCCATTTTTCCCCACATATGCCTCCACTTTGGGTATCACAGGGATCTGTGATGGGCTTCCACTCCAATTGGGCCATCGCTCTGCTCCATTGTACCATCAAAATGGCCCACTGTGCCCTCACGCTGCTCCATTGTGTGATCACACTCTGCATTCAGCAAAACACTCACACTGCTTCCATTGTTCCCCACATTCTGCTCCATTTGTGCCCTCCAGGCTCATTGGCCCTCACTTTGGCTTATTGTGCCATCACATTGCTTTTTTGTGTCATCACACTGCTACCATTGTTGTCATCCAACTGCTCCATTGTGTCATCCAACTGCTCCATTGTACACTCTCATTGCCTAACTGTGCCCTCGCTCTGCTTCATTTTGCCCTCGAAATGCTCCATTGTGCCCGCACGCTGCTCCACTTTGTCCTAACACTGCTGCATTGTGCCATTTCACTGCTCCATTGTACCCTCACTGTGTTCGATTGTGTCATCCCACTGCTCCATTGGGTCAGCTCATTACTTCGTTGTGCCCACACGCTGCTCCATTTAGTCCTCACACAGCACCATTGTGTCCTCACACTGCTCCATTGTGCTCACACGCTGCTCAATTCTGTGATCACATGGCTCCATTTTTGTATCACAACCCTCTACTGTCCTATCACAATACTCCACTTTTGCATCACAGTGGTCTAATATCTCCTCACACTGCTTCTTTGTGCCATCACACTGCTCTGTTGTGTCATCACACAGCTCGTCATTGTGGTATCACACTGCTCATTTTTGCTATCACATTGCTCCATTCTGTCTTCATTACACTGCTACCAAATGTGCCCTCACAGTTCTCGATTGTAACCTCACTTTGCCTTCCTTTTCTGCCCTCACAGTGCTCCAATGTTTCATCACTCTGTTCCATTGTGTCATCACTCTGTTCCTTTTTTTCATCACTCTGTTCCATTTTTAACTCACTTTTCTCCATTGTGATATCAAAGTGCTAATTTGTGTCAGTGCACTGCTCCACTGTGCCTTCACACTGTTCCATTCTGTCATCACTGTTCTTCATTGTGTCATCATACTCATGTATTGTGCCATCACTCTGTTCTATCGTGCCATCAAATTGTTGCATTGTGCCATCACAATGCATATAATTTTTTGTGCTGCTCAAACTACATGCAATCACAACTGTTTCATTGTGTATCACACCTGCTCCATTGTGCCAAGCCAGTGCTCCATTTTGCCCAATGACACTGCTCATTGTGCCCTCACACTACTTCATTGTGCCCCATCACATAGCTCCATTGTTTGCCCTCCACTGCTCCGTTTGTCCATCAAACAACCTCCATTGTGCCAATCACACCTGCTCCATTTGTGTCATCACACTGCTCCAGTGTGCAATCACACTCCTCCATTGCATCATAACCTTGCTCCATTGAGTTTTCACACTGTGCCATTCTGCCCTCACACTGCTACATTGTGCCTTCATGCTGCTTGATTGTGCCATCACTCTGCTCCTTTATGCCTTCACAATGCTCCATTTTGCCCTCACTGCTCCTTTTTGACCTCCCAGTGCTCCATTGTGCCATGACACTATTCAATTTGTTATCTTGCATCTTCAATGTGCTATCACACTGATCCATTTTATCGTCACCCTGCTCCATTCTACCCTCACCCTGCACTATTGTGCCCTCACACTGCTCATTTTCCTATCACACAGCTCCATTGTGCCCTCACAGTGCTCCATTGTGCCCTCACTTTGCTCCTTCCTGCCTTGACAGTGCTCCATTGTGAATTCACGCTGCCCAATTGTGCCCTCATACTGCTCCAGTGTGTCATCAACCTGTTTTTTCTCCTTTGTGCCATCACATTTCTCATTTCTTCATACACCCTGTTTACATTGTGCTAATCACACTGGTTCCATTTTAATCTACCACTGCTCCATTGTCTCCTCACACTGTTCCATTGTGCCCCCACACTGCTCTTTGTGTCCTGACACTGCTCCAATGTGCTCTAGCATCTTTCCACTGTGTCATCACTCTGTTCTTTTGTGTCATCACGCTGCTCAGCTGTGAGATAATATTTTTCCATTGTGTCATCACAGTCATCCATTGTGTCCACACCCTGTACAATTTTTCACTCAACACTACTCCCATTTTGCCTCCATTCTGCTCCATTGTTCACGTCAACGACTGCTCAGTTGTTTCATCACACTCTCCATTGTGCCATCACACTTCTCCATTTTGTCATCATTCTGCACCATTTTTCCATCTCACTGGTCATTTGTCTCATTACACTGCTCCAATGTGGCCACAGAGTTGCTTGGGAAAAAAAAAAAAGAAATTTTTTTTTTAACCTCACTTTTCTCCTTTCTGCCCTTACAGTGCTCCCATGTACATCACACTGTTCTATTGTGTCATCAAACTGCTCTATTGTTTCCTCACAATGCTCCACTCTGCCCTCACACTGTTCCATTGTGTCATCACACTGCTCCATTTTCTCATCACACTGCTCAATAGTGTCATCACACTGCTCCATTGTGCCCTTCACTGCTCCATTATGCCCACAAACTGCTCTAGTGTGCCCACAAAGTGCTCCATTTTGACATCACATAGCTCCATTGTGCCATTGCACCACTGCTCCACTCCATCATCACACTGCCTTCCATTGTGTCATCACACTGCTCCATTCTGCCATCCCAGTGCTCCATTTTGCCTTCACTCTGCTCAATTGTACCCTCACACTGCTCCATTGTGCCATCACACAACTCCATTGTGCCCTCACACTGCTCCTTTGTGTCATCAAACAACTCCATTGTGCCATCACACTGCTCCATTTGTCATCACACTGCTCCATTGAGCCATCTGACTACTCCATTCTGCCCTCACACTGCTCCATTGTGCCCATATGCTCCTCTGTTGTGCCATCACATGGCTCCATTTTGCCCTCACCCTGCTCCGTTGTGCCCTCAAGCTGCCCCATTATGGTGCCCTCAACAAGTCTCTACTGTGCCCTCACACTGGCTCAATTGTGTCATCACACTGCCTCCATTGTGTCATCACATGGCCTCCATTGGTGCTCAAAACTGCTCCATCTGGCCCCCCCCCCCCCCATAATGCTCCTCCATTGGGCCATCACACGGCTCCATTTTGACCTCACTGCTGCTCAATTTGGTGCCTGCAAGTCTGCTCATTTTGCCGCTAACATGTGCTCCTTTTCGTCCTCACACTGCTCCATTGTTGTCACACACTGCTCCGTGTGCCATCACACTACTGCAATGGTGATGTCACAATGTTCCTTTGTGCCTTCACATGCTCCATTGTGCCTCCATCTATGCTTCTATTGTACCCCCACAGCAGTCTCCATTTTTTCATCATTTTGCTCCATTGTTCCATCACCTGCTCCATTGTGTCCTCATACTAATCCATTGTGCCCTCACGCTGCTCCAATTTTTCCTCACACTGCTCCATTGTGCTATCACACTGCTCCATTCTTCCATAACACTGCTCCATTGTGCCATCACACTGCTCCATTGTGCTGTCACACTGCTCCATTGTGTCATCAACCTGCTCCATTGTGCCCTCTCACTGCTCTATCGAATCATCACACTGTTCCATTTTCCCATACACTGATCCATTGTAGCCTAACACTGACCCATTTTGAAATCACAATGCTCCCTTTTTTGTTCATCCACGAGCTGCCTGCCTTATAGTGTCATCACACTGCTCTACAGTGTCATCACAATGGTCCATCCTGCCATCACACTGCTCCACCCTGTCATCATGCTGCTCCATTGTGTCCACACACTGCACCATTCTGCCATCACTCTGCTCCAATCCATCATCAAACTGCTCCATTGTGTCATCACACTGCTCAATTCTGCCCTCACACTGCTCCATTGTGCCTTCATGCCGCTCCTTTGTGCCATCATACTGCTCCAATTTGCGTGCATCACCCTGTCCATTGTGGCCATCCAGTGCTACGTTGCCATGCATCACCCCTGACTTCATTGTGCCTCGACACTGATCCATTGTAGCCTAACGCTGATCCATTGTGACATCCCCACTGGCTCCATTGTGTCATCACACTGCTCCATTGTGCCGTCACTTTGGTCAATTGTGCCCTCACATAGATCCATCGTGCCGTCAGACTGCTGTATTGTGCCATCACATTGCTGCTCCATTTTGTTCCTAACACTGTCTCATTGTGCCCTGCATTGACACTGCTCCATTGTCCCCCTCANTTGCTCCTTTGTGCCCTCACAGTGCTCCATAGTGACATCACACTGCTCCATTGTGTCATCACGCTGTTCTATTGTGCCATCACACTGCTCCACTACATCATCACCCTGCTCCATTGTGTCATCATACTGCTCCATTCTTCCCTGACACTTCTTTATTGTGTCCTCACGTTACTCCATTGTGCCAACACGGTGCTCCATTGTGCCCTCACAGTGCTCAATTATGCCCTCAATTTGCTCCTTTGTGCCCTCACAGTGCTCCATTGTGACATCACACTGCTCCACTCTATCTTCACTCTGCTACCTTGTGCCATCCTACTACTCCATTGTGCCCTCAAAATGCTCCATTATGCACTCACTTTCTCCTTTGTGCCCTCACAATGCTCCATTGTGACATCACACTGCTCCATTGTGTCATTACAATGCTGCATTGTGTCCACACACTGCTCCACTGTGCCATAACAATGCTCCATTGTGCCCTCAGAATGCTTCATTGTGCAATCAAACTGCTCCATTGTGCCCTCACAGTGCTCCGTTTTGCCATCCCACAGCTCCGCTGTGCCCAAATAGTGCTCCATTGTGTCATTACACAACTCCATTGTGCCATAACACTGCTATAATTTGTCATCACACTGCTCCATTGTGCCATCACACTGCTCCATTGCATCATCACCCTGCTCCATTTTGTCATCACTCTGCTAGACTCTGTCCTCAAAATGCACTACTGTGCCCTCACACTGCTCCATTGTGCCATCACACTGCTCCTTTGTGCCCACACACTGCTCCATTTTGCCCTCACTTTGCACCTTTATGCCCTCACTGTGCTCCATTGTGCCATCACACTGCTCCATTGTGTCATCACACTGCTCCATTGTGCCCCCACAGTGCTCAATTCTACCCTCACTTTGCTCCTTTCTTCCCTCACACTGCTCCATTGTGCCATCACATTGCTCCTTTGTGCCCTCACACTGCTCCATTTTGCCCTCACTTTGCACCTTTATGCCCTCACTGTGCTCCACTGTGCCATCACACTGCTACATTGTGTCATCACACTGCTCCATTGTGCCCCCACAGTGCTCAATTCTACCCTCACTTTGCTCCTTTCTTCCCTCACAGTGCTCCATTGTGTCATCACACTGCTCCATTGTGCCCTCACACTGCTCCATTGTGCCCTCACACTGCTGCACTGTGCCCTCACACTGTTCCATTGTGTCATCATACTGCACCATTGTGTCACCACACTGTTCCATAGTGTCATCACACAGCTCCATTGTGCCCTCACACTGCTCCATTTTGACATCACACTGCTCCATTTTGTCATCACCCTGCTCCATTGTGCCATTACACTGCACCATTCCATCATCACACTGCTCCATTTTGTCATCACACTGCTCCATTCTGCCTTCACACTGCTCTATTGTGCCCTTACGCTGCTCCATTTTCCCATCACACAGCTCCATTGTGCCCACACACTGCTCCATTGTGCCCTCACTTTGCTCATTTGTGCCATCAAAGTGCTCCATTTTGACATCACACTGCTCCATTGTGTCATCACACTGCTCCAATTTGTCATCACACTGCTCCATTGTGCCATCACACTCCTCCAATATATCATCTCGTTGCTTCATTGTGCCCTCAAACTGCTCCATTGTGTCATCATACACCTCCATTGTGCCATCACACTGTTCCATTGTGCCCTCACAATGCTTAATTGTGTCATCACATAGCTCCATTGTGCCATCACCCTGCTATATTGTGTCATCACACTGCTCCATTGTGCCCTCACACTGCTCAATTGTGCCTTCACACTGCTCCATTGTGTCCTCACCCTGGTGCATTATTCCCTCACATTGCTCCATTGTGCCCTCACTCTGTTCACTTGTGTAAACACAGTAATCCATTGTGTCATCATGCTGCTCCTTTCTGCACTGATACTGCTCAATTTTGCCCACACCCTGCTCCATTTTGCCGTCAAACTGCTCCATTGTGCCTTCAAACTTCTCCATTATGCTCTCACTCTGCTATATTGTGGCCTCACACTGCTCTACTGTGTCAATACATTGCTCCATTGTGCCACCACACTGGTCCATTGTGCCCTTACTGTGCTCTATTGTGCCCTATCTCTACTCCATTTTGTCATCACACTTCTCTATTGTGTCATCACACTGCTCCATTGTGCCCTCATATTCCTCCATTGTGCCCTCACGCTGCTCCATTTTGTCCACTCACTGCAGCATTGTGCCAACACACTGCTCCATTTTGCCCTCACTCTGCTCCATTGTGTCATCACACTGCTCCATTGTGCCGACACATTCCTCCAATGTGCCCACATTCTGTTCCATTGTGCCAGCACACTGCTTCATTGTTTCATCATGATGCTCCATTGTGTCATCACACTGCTCCATTGTGCCCTCACACTGCTCCATTGTGCCCTCACACAGTGCCATTGTGTCATTACACTGCTCAATTGTTTCATCACAGTGCTCCATTGTGCCCTCATTCTGCTCAATTGTGCCATCCCACAGCTCAATTGTGCCCTCACACTGCTCAATCGTGTCATCACACAGCTACATTGTGCCATCAAACTGCTCCATTGTGCCATCACACTGCTCCAATTTGTCATCGCACTGCTCCATTGTGCAATCACACTGATCCATTGCATCATCACCCTGCTCCATTGTGTCATCACACTGCTCCATTCTGCCCTGACACTGCTATATATTGTCCTCACACTGCTCCATTTTCCTATCACACATCTCTATTGTGCCCACACACTGCACAATTGTAGCCTCACTTTGCTCACTTGTGCCCTCACAGTGCTCCATTTTGACATCATCCTGCTCCATTGTGTCATCACTCTGCTCCATTCTGTCCTCACAATGCACTATTGTGCCCTCATGCTGCTCCATTTTGCCATCATACTGCTCCATTGTGCCCTCATACTGCTCAATTGTGTCATCACAGAGCTCCACTGTGCCATCACACTGCTATATGGTGCCATCACCCTGCTCCATTTTGCCCTCACACTGTTCAGTTTTGCCATCACACTGCTCCATTGTGTCCTAAGCTTGGTGCATTGTTTCCTCACACTGCTCCATTGTGCCCTCACTCTGCTCCATTGTGCCATCCCACTGCTCCTTTGTGTCATCACACTGCTCCATTGTGTACTCACACTGATCCATTGTGTTCTCACGCTGCTCCATTTAGCCATCACATTGCTCCACTATGTCAAAACAATGCTCCATTGTGTCATCACACTGCTCCACTGTGTCATCACACTGCTCCATTTTGCCATCACAGTGCTCCATATGCCCTCCCTTTGCTCCTTTTTGCCCTCACAGTGCTCCATAGTGACATCACACTGCTCCATTGTGTAATCACACTGCTCCATTTTGCCAACACACTGCTCCATTGTGACCTCACTTTGCTCATTTGTGCCCTCACAGAGCTCCATTGTAACATCACACTGCTCCATTGTTTCATCACCCTGCTCCATTGTGTCATCACACTGCTCCATTGCGTCATCACACTGCTCCATTGTGCAGTCACACTCCTCCATTGTGCCGTCACGTTGCTCCATTGTGCCCTCACACTGCTCCATTGTGTCATCATACAGCTCCATTGTGCCATCACACTGCTCCATTGTGCCCTCACACTGCTCAATTGTGTCACCACACAGCTACATTGTGCCATCACATGGCTCTATGGTGTCATCACAGTGCTCCATTCTGCCCACACACTGTTCAATTGTGCCATCACAGTGCTCCATTGTGTCCTAGGCTTGGTGCATTGTTCCCTCACACTGCTCCATTGTGCCATCACTCTGCTCCATTGTGCTATCACACTGCTCCTTTGTGTCATCACACTGCTACATTGTGACCTCACACTGATCCATTGTGCCCTCATGCTGCTCCATTTAGCCATCACACTGCTCCACTGTGTCAACACAATGCTCCATTTTGTCATCACACTGCTCCACTGTATCATCACACTGCTCCACTGTATCATCACACTGCTTCATTGTGCCCTCACACTGGTCCATTGTTCCAATACAAAGCTCCATTTTGCCCACACATTGTGTCATCACACAGCTCCATTGTGCCATCGCGTTGCTACATTGTGACATCACAGTGCTCTACTATGTCATCACACTGCTCCATTCTGACCTCACACTGCTCTATTGTCCCCTCATGCTGCAACATTTTGCCATCACACTGCTCCATTGTGCCCTCACAGTGCTCCTTTATGACCTCAGTTCACTCCTTTGTGCCCTCACAGTGGTCCATAGTGACATCACACTGCTCCATTGTGTCATCACACTGCTACATTGTGTCATCACACTGCTCCATTACATCATCACCCTACTCCATTGGGTCATCACACTGCCCTACCACTGCTTTATTTTGCCTCACGCTGCTCCATTGTGCCATCACACTGCTCCATTATGCCCTCACAGTGCTCCATTATGCCCTCACATTCTCCTATGTGCCCTCACACTGCTCCATTGTGCCCTGACACTGCTCCATTTTGCCCTCTCTCTCCTCCATTGTGCCCTTACGCTGTTCCACTTAGTCCTCACACTGCTCCATTGTGTCTTTACACAGCTCCATCGTGCCATCACACTACTCCGTTGTGCCATCACACTTCTGCATTGTGCCCTCACACTGCTCCATTGTGCCCTCACTCTGCACCATTGTGGCCACACTGTGCACCCTTGCGCTCTCACAATGGTCCATTGGTCCAATTTGCCATCACACAGCACGTTGGGCCCTCACAATGCTCATACTGCTCCAATTTGCCATCACACAGCTCCATTGTGCCCACACACTGCTCCATTGTGTCATCACACAGCTCCATTGTGCCATCTCACTGCTCCATTACATCATCACCCTGCTCCATTTTGTCATCACACTGCTCCATTCTGCCCTCACGCTGCTTTATTGTCCCCTCATACTGCTCCATTTTGTCATCACAATGCTCCATTGTGCCCTCACAGTGCTCCATTATGCCCTCAATTTGCACCTTTGTGCCCTCACAGTGCTCCATAGTGACATCACACTGCTCCATTGAGTCATCACACTCCTTTGTGCCTGCACTTTGCTCCATTGTGCCATCACACTGCTCCATCGTCTCATCACACTGCTCCATTGTGCCCTCACAGTGCTCAATTGTACCCTCACTTTGTTCCTTTCTTCCCTCACAGTGCGCCATTGTGTCATCACACTGCTCCATTGTGTAATCACAGTGCTCGATTGTGCCCTCACACTGCTCCATTGTGCTCTCACACTGTTCCATCGTGTCATCTCACTCCTCCATTTTGTCACCACACTGCTCCATAGTGTCATCACACTGCTCCATTGTGCCCACACAGTGTTCAATTTTGCCCTCACACTGCTCTATTGTGTCCTCACACTGTGCCATTATATCCACACAGTGCTCTGTTGTGCCCGCACGCTGCTCCATTGTGCCCTCACGCTGTTCCATTGTGTCATCACACTGCTCTATTGTGTCACCACACTGCTCCATAGTGTCATCACACTGCTCTATTGTGTCACCACACTGCTCCATAGTGTCATCACACTGCTCCATTGTGCCCACATGCTGCACAATTTAGTCCTCACACTGCAACATTGTGTCATCCCACTGCTCCATTGTGCCCTCACCCTGCTCAATTCTGCCATCAAACTGTTCCATTGTGTCTGCGCCCTATTGCATTTTTCCCTCACACTACTCCCTTTTGCCCTCACTGTGCTCCATTGTTCCCTCACACAGCTCCATTGTATCATCTCACAGCTCCATTGTGTCGTCACACTGCTCCATTGTCTCATCACACTGCTCCATTGTGCCCTCACAGTGCTCAATTGTACCTTCACTTTGCTCCTTTCTTCCCTCACAGTGCGCCATTGTTTAATCACACTGCTCCATTGTGTAATCACACTGCTCCATTGTGCCCTCACTATGCTCCTTTGTGCTCTCACACTGTTCCATTGTGTCAACTCACTCGTCCATTGTGTCACCACACTGCTCCATAGAGTCTTCTCACTGCTCCACTGTGCCCTCACACTGCTCCATTGTGACATCACACTGCTCCATTGTGCCATTACCCTGCTCCATTGTGCCATTACACTGCTCAATTCCATCATCACACTCCTCCATTGTGTCATCACACTGCTCCATTATGCCCTCACTCTGCTCCATTGTGCCCTCATGCTGTTCCATTGTGCCATCACACTGCTCCATTGTGCCCTCACAGTGTTCCATTGTGCTCACATGCTGCTCCATTGTGCCCTCTCAGTGTTCCATTGTGACCTCACAATGCTCCATGTGTCATCACAGTAATCCATTGTGTCATCACACTGCTCCATTCTGCCCTCATAGTGCTCCATTGTGCCCACACCCTGCTCCATTTTGCTGTCAAACTGCTCCATTGTGCCTTCAAACATCTCCATTATGCCCTCACAGTGCTCTATTGTGCCCTCACACTGCTCTGTTTTGTCAATACGCTGCTCCATTGTGCCATAACACTGCTCCATTGTGTCCTCACAGTGCTCTGCTTTGCCCACTCACTGCTCCCTGTGTTCTCTCCATGCTCTATTGTGCCATATCCCTACTCCATTTTGTCTTCACACTGCTCCACTGTGCCCTCACACTGCTCCATTGTGACATCACACTGCTCCATTTTGCCATTACCCTGCTCCATTGTGCCATTACACTGCTCAATTCCATCATCACACTGCTCCTTTGTGTCATCACACTGCTCCATTGTGCCCTCATATTCCTTCATTGTGCCCTCACGCTTCTCCATTTTGTCCTTACACTGCTCCATTGTCCCAACACACTGCTACATTGTGCCCTCACTCTGCTCCATTTTGTCATCACACGACTACATTGTGCTGGCACGTTCCTCCAATGTGCCCTCACTCTGCTCCTTTGTGCCATCACACTGCTACATTGTGTCATCATGATGCTCCATTGTGTCATCACACTGCTCCATTGTGCCCACACACTTCTCCATTTTCCCTCACACATTTCCATTGTGTCATCAAATTGCTCAATTGTGTCATCACAGTGCTCAATTGTGCCCTCATTCAGCTCAATTGTGCCATCCCACAGCTCCATTATGCCCCCACGCTGCTCAATTGTGTCATCACACTGCTCCATTGTGCCATCACACTGATCCATTGTATCATCACCCTGTTCAATTGTGTCATCACTCTGCTTCATTCTGCCCTCACACTGCTGTATTGTGCCCTCACTCTGCTCCATTTTCCCATCATACAGCTCCATTGTGCCCATCACATTGCTCCATTGTTCACTCATTTTGCTCATTTGTGCCCTCTCAGTGCTCTATTGTGACATCACACAGCTCCATTGTACCAACACACTGCTCCGTTGTGCCATCACACTGCTGCATTGTCTCATCACACTGCTCCATTGTGCCCTCACAGTGCTCCATTATGCCCTCACTTTCTCCTTTGTGCCCTTACAGTGCTCCATTGTGAAATCACACTGCTCCATTGTGTCATCGCACAGCTCCATTGTGTCAAAACACTGCTCCTTTGTGCCCTCACACTGCTCCATTGCGGCATTACACAACTCCATTGTGCCATCACACTGCTCCATTGTGTCATCACACTGCTACATTGTGTCATAGCTTTGCTCCATTCTGCCCTCACAATGCACTATTGTGCCCTCACGCTGCTCCATTGTGCCATCACGCTGCTCCTTTGTGCCCTCACATTGCTCCTTTTTGCCCTCACTTTGCTCATTTGTCCCCTAAATGTGTTCCATTGTGCCATCACACTGCTCCATTGTCTCATCACACTGCTCCATTGTGCCCTCACTGTGCTCAATTGTACCCTCACATTGCTCCTTTCTTCCCTCACAGTGCTCCATTGAATCAACACACTGCTCCATTGTGTGCTCACACTGCTCCATTGTGCCCTCACACTGCTCTATTGTGTCCTCACACTGTGCCATTGTGGCCACACATTGATCTGTTGTGCCCTCACACTGCTCCATTGTGCCCTCACACTGTTCCATTGTGTCATCACACTGCTCCATTGTGTCACTACACTGCTCCATTGTGTCATCACACTGCTCCATTGAGCCCTCACACTGCTCAATTGTGACATCACACTGCTCCATTGTGTCATCACACTGCTCCATTGTGCCATTACACTGCTCCATTCCATCATCACACTGCTCCACTGTGTCATCACACTGCTCCATTCTGCCCCCACACTGCTTCATTGTGCCCTCATGCTGCTCCATTTTACCCAAATGCTGCTTCATTGTGCCATCACTGTGCTCCCTTGTGCCCTCACAGTGCTCCATTGTGCCCACACGCTGCCCATTTTTGCTCACAATGTGCTCCATTTTGCCCTCACACTGCTCCATTGTGCCATCACGCTGCTCCATTGTTTCATCACGCTGCTCCATCCTGTAAAAACACTGCTCTATTATGTCCTCACAATGCACCATTGTGCCCTCACACTGCTAGGCTGTGTCCTCACACTCCTCCATTGTGTCATCACACTGCTCTAATGTGCCATCACACTGCTCCATTCCATCATCACACTGCTTCAATGTGCCATCACAATGCTCCATTCCATCATCACACTGCTCCATTGTGTCATCACACTTCTCCATTCTGCCCTCACACTGCTCCATTGTGCCCGCATGCTGCTCCATTGTGCCAACACTCTGATCCAATGTACCCTCACAGTGCTCCATTGTGTCCTCACTTTGCTCCTTTTTGCCCTCACAGTGCTCCATTGTGTCCTCACTTTGCTCCTTTTTGCCCTGACAGTGCTCCATTGTGACATCACTCTGCTCCCTTGTGTCATCACAGTGCTCCATTGTGTCATCACACTGCTACATTGTGCCCTCACACTGCTCCATTGTGTCATCACACTATTCCATTGTGTCATCATACTGCTCCATTGTACCCTCCCTCTGCTCCATTTTACACTCACACTGCTTCACTGTGCCCTCAAAGTGCTCCATTTTGCCCTCACTCTCCTCCATTGTGCCCTCACTCTCCTCCATTGTGCACTTACGCTGCTCTAATTTGTCCTCACACTGCTCCATTGTGCCATCACACTATTCCATTGTGCCCTAACTCTGTTCCATTGTGTCATCACACTGCTCCATTTTGCCCTCACACTGCTTAATTCTGCCATCACACTGTGCCAATTTGTCTGCACCCTGGTGCATTTTTCCCTCACAATACTCCATTTTGCCCTCACTCTGCTCTATTGTTCCCTCACACTGCTCCAGTGTGTCATCACACAGCTCCATTGTGCCATCACACTGCTCTGTGGTGCCATCACACTGCTCCATTGTCTCATCACAATGCTCCATTGTGCCCTCACACTGCTCAATTGTATCCTCACTTTGCTCCTTTCTTCCCTCACAGTGCTCCATTGTGTCATCACACTGCTCCATTGTGTCATCACACTGCTTCATTGTGCCCTCACACTGCTGCATTGTGCCGTCACACTGCTCTTTTGTGTCCTCACACTGCACCATTGTGGCCACACTGTGCTCCGTTGTGCCCTTACACTGCACCATTGTGTCATTAAACAACTCCATTTTGCCATCACGCTGCTCCATTGTGTCATCACACTGCTCCATTGTGTCATCAATCTGCTCCATTCTGCCCTCAAAATGCACTATTGTGCCCTCACTCTGCTCCATTGTGCCATCACACTGCTCCTTTGTGTCCTCACACTTCTCCATTTTGCCCTCATTTTGCTCCTTTGTGCCCTCACTGTGCTCTATTGTGCCATCACACTGCCATTGTCTCATCACACTGCTCCATTGTGCCCTCACAGTGCTCAATTGTACCCTCACTTTGCTCCTTTCTTCCCTCACAGTGTTTTATTGTGTCATCACACTGCTACATTCTGCCCTCACACTGCTCCATTGTGCCCTCATAATGCACCATTGTGCCATCACAGTGCTCCATTGTGCCCACACGCTGCCCATTTTTGCCTGCAAAGTACTCCATTGTCCCCTCACACTGCTCCATTCTGCCATCACACTGCTCCATAGTTTCATCACGCTGCTCCATTCTGTAATAACACTGCTCTATTGTTCCATTACAATGTACCATTCTGCCCTCACACTGCTACATTGTGTCCTCACACTCCCCCATAGTGTCATCACACTGCTCTAATGTGCCATCTCACTGCTCCATTCCATCATCACACTACTCCAATGTGCCATCACAATGCTCCATTCCATCATCACACTGCTCCATTGTGTCATGACATTTCTCCAATCTGCCCTCACGCTGCTCCATTGTGCCTGCATGCTGCTCCATTATGCCATCACTCTGCTATAATGTGCCCACACAGTGCTCCATTGTGCCCTCACTTTGCTCCTTTTTGCCCTCACAGTGCTCCATTGTGACATCACTCTGCTGCATTTTGTCATCACAGTGCTCCATTGTGTCATCACACTGCTGCATTTTGCCATCACACTCCTCCACTGTGTCATCACATTGTTACATTGTGTCATCATACTGCTCCATTGTACCCTCACACTGCTCCATTCTACACTCATACTGTTCCATTTGCCCTCACTCTCCTCCATTGTGCCCTTACGCTGCTCTTCTTTGTCCTCACACTGCTCCATTGTGCCATCATACTGTTCCATTGTGCCCTCAATCTGTTCCATTGTGTCATCACACTGCTCCATTGGGCAGCACACTCCTCCATTGTGCCCACACACTGCTCCATTTAGTCCTCACACTGCACCATTGTGTCATCCCACTGCTTCATTGTGCCCTCACACTGCTTAATTCTGCCTTCACACTGCGCCAATTTGTCTGCACCGTGTTGCATTTATCCCTCACACTGCTGCATTTATCCCTCACCCTACTCCATTTTGCCCTCACTCTGCTCCATTGTTCCCTCACACTGCTCCAGTGTGTCATCACACAGCTCCATTGTGCCATCACACTGCTCCGTTGTGCCATCACACTGCTCCATTGTCTCATCACACTGCTCCATTGTGCCATCACACTGCTCCATTGGGCCCTCATGCTGCTCCATTGTTCCCTCACAGTGCTCCATTGTGCCCACACGCTGCTCCTTTTTGCCCTCACAGTGCTCAATTGTGCCCTCACACTGCTGCACTGTGTCATCACACTGCTCTATTGTGTCCTCACACTGCGCCACTGTTGCCACACTGTGCTCTGTTGTGCCCTCACACTGCTCCATTTTGCCCTCACACTGTTCCATTTTGTCATGACACTGCTCCATTGTGTCACCGCACTGCTCCATAGTGTCATCACTCTCCTCCATTGTGCCCTCACATTGCTCGATTGTGACATCACACTGCTCCATTGTATCAACACACTACTCCATTGTGACAATACACTGCTCCATTCCATCGTCACACTGCTCCATTGTGTCATCACACTGCTCCATTGTGCCCTCACACTTCTCCATTGTGCCCTCACACTGCTCTATTGTGTTCTCACACTGTGCCATTGTGGCCACACAGTGCTCCGTTGTGCTCTCACACTGCTCCATGTGCCCTCACACTGTTCCATTGTGTCATCACACTGCTCCATAGTGTCATCACACAGCCCCATTTTGTCATCACACTGCTCTTTTGTGCCATCACACTGTTCTGTTGTGCCCCCACAGTGCTCCAGTATGCCCTCACTTTCTCCTTTGGGCCCTCAAAGTGCTCCATTGTGACATCACACTGCTCCATTGTGTCAACACACTGCTCTGTTGTGCCCTCACACTGCTCTGTTCTGCCCTCACACTAGTCCATTGTGTCATTACAAAACTCCATTGTGCCATCACACTGCTCCATTGTGTCATCACACTGCTCCATTTTGCCCTCACTTTGCTCTTTTGTGCCCTCACTGTGCTCCATTGTGCCATCACACTGCTCCATTGTCTCATCACACTGCTCCATTGTGCCCTCACACTGCTCAAATGTATCCCTCACTTTGCTCCTTTCTTCCCTCACAGTGCTCCATTGTGTCATCACCCTGCTCCATTGTGCCCTCACACTGCTCTATTGTGTCCTCACACTGTGCCAATGTGACCACACAGTGCTCTGATGTGCTCTCACACTGTTCCATTGGGTCATCCCACTGCTCCTTTTTGTCACTACACTGCTCCATAGTGTCATCACTCAGCTCCATTGTGCCCTCACACTGTTCCATTGTGCCATTACACTGCTCCATTTCGTCAACACACTGATCCATTGTGTCATCACACTGCTCCATTCTGCCCTCACACTGCTCCATTGTGCCCTCATGCTTCTCAATTGTACCATCCAATTGTTCCATTGTGCCCTCACAGTGCTCCACTGTGCCAACACGCTGCTCCTTTTTGCCCTCACAGTGCTCAATTGTGCCCTCATACTGCTCCATGGTGCCATCACACTGCTCCATTGTTTCATCACGCTGCTCCATTCTGTAATAACATTCCTCTATTGTGCCCTCACAATGCACCATTTTGCCCTCACACTGCTATATTGTGTCCTCACACTCCTCCATTGTGTCATCACACTGCTTCAATGTGCCATCACACTGCTCCATTCCATCATCACACTGCTCCAAAGTGCCATCACAATGCTCCATTCCATCATCACCCTGCTCCATTGTGTCATCACACTGCTTCATTCTGCCATCACACTGCTCCATTTTGTCATCATACTGCTCCATTGTGCCATCACACTGATCCATTGCATCATCACCCTGTTTAATTGTGTCATCACACTGCTCCATTCTGCCCTCACACTGCTCCATTGTGCCCTCACACTGCTCTGTTGTTCCCTCACACTGCTCCATTTTGCCCTCACACTGCTCCATCGTGCCATCACACTGCTCCATTGTTTCATCCCTCTGCTCCTTTGTGTAATAACACTGCTCTATTGTGCCCGCACAATGCACCATTGTGCCCTCACACTGCTCCATTTTGCCCTCACACTGCTCCATTGTGCCATCACACTGCTCCATTGTTTCATCCCTCTGCTCCATTGTGTAATAACACTGGTCTATTGTGGCCGCACAATGCAACATTGTGCCCTCACCCTGCTCCATTGTGCCATCACACGGTTCCATTCTGCACTCCAACTGATCCTTTGTGTCATCACACTACTCCATTGTCACCACACTGCTCCACTGTTCCCTCACACTGCTCCATTGTGTCATCACAGTGCTGCATTGTGCCATGACACTGCTCCATTGTGCCATCACATGGCTCCATTGTGTCATCACACTGCTCCATTGTGCCATCACACTGCTCCATTGCATCAGCACACTGCTCCATTGTGTCATCACTCTGCTCCTTTCTGCCCTCACACAGCTCCATTGTGCCCAAATGCTGCTCCATGTTGCCATCACACTGCACCATTGTGCCTTCACACTGCTCCACTTTGCCCTCTAACTGCTCCATTGTGCCCTCGCACTGCTCCGTTGTGTCACCACAGTTCTCCATTGTGTCACCAGACTGCTCCATTGTGCCCTCATACTTCTCCATTGTGCCATCACACTGGTCCATTGCACCCTCACACTGCGCCATTGTGCCATCACATGGATCCATCGTGCACTCACACTGCTCCTTTGTTCCCTCACACTGCTCCGTTGTGTCAACTCACTGCTCCATTGTGCCATCACACTGCTCCATTGTGCCATCAAATGGCTCCATTGTGTCATCAAACAGCTCCATTCTACCATCACACTGCTCCATTGCTATAACACACTGGTCCTTTCTGTCACCACTCTGCTCCATTCTGCCCTCACAGAGCTCAATTGTGCCCAAATGCTGTTCAATTGTGCCATCACACTGCACTATTGTGCCCTCACCTGCTTCATTCTGTCCTCTCACTGCTCCATTGTGCCCTCACACTGTTCCTTTGTGTCATCACACTGCTCAATTGTGCCTTCACACTTCTCCATTGTGTCCTCACCCTGGTGCATTGTTCCCTCACACTGCTCCATTTTGCTGTCAAACTGTTCCATTGTGCCTTCAAACTTCTCCAATATGCCCTCACAGTGCTCTATTGTGCCCTCACACTGCTCCATTGTGTCATCACACAGCTACATTGTGCCATCAAACTGCTCCATTGTGCCATCACACTGCTCCAATTTGTCATCACACTGCTCCATTGTGCCATCACACAGCTGNATTGTGCCATCTCACTGATCCATTGTGCTAACACACAGCTCCATTTTGTCATCACACTGCTTAATTCTGCCTTCACACTGCGCCAATTTGTCTGCACCCTGCTGCATTTATCACTCACTCTACTCCATTTTGCCCTCACTCTGCTCCATTGTTCCCTCACACTGCTCCAGTGTGTCATCACACAGCTCCATTGTGCCATCACACTGCTCCGTTGTGCCACCACACTGATCCTTTTTGTAATCACACTGCACCATTTTCCCTCACCCTGCTCCATTTTTCCTCACACTGCTCCATTCTGCCCTCACACTGCTGCATTGTGCCTGCATTCTGCTCCATTGTGCCATCACTCTGTTCCAATGTGCCCTCACCGTGCTCCATTGTGCCCACATTTGCTCCTTTTTGCCCTCACAGTGCTCCATTGTGACATCACTCTGTTCCATTGTGTCATCACAGTCCTCCATTGTACACTCAATCTGATCCATTGTGCCTTCACACTGCTCCATTTTCCCCTCACTCTCCTCCATTGTGCCCATACGCTGCTCCACTTTGTCCCCATACTGCTCCATTATGCCATCACCCTGCTATGTTGTGCCATCATACTGCTCCATTTGTCTCATCACACTGCTCCATTGTGCCCTCACAGTGCTCAATTGTACCCTCATTTTCTCCTTTCTTCTCTCACAGTGCTCCATTGTGTCATCACACTGCTCCATTGTTCCATCACACTGCTCCATTGTGCCCTCACACTGCTGCATTGTGCTGTCACACTGCTCTATTGTGTCCCCACACTGCACCATTGTGGTCACACTGTACTCTGTTGTGCCCTCCCACTGCTCCTTTTTGCCCTCACACTATTCCATTTTGTCATGACACTGCTCCATTGTGTCACCACACTGCTCCATAGTGTCATCACACTGCTCCATTGTGCCCTCGCATTGCTCCATTGTGACATCACACTACTCCATCGTGTCAACACACTACTCCATTGTGACAGTACACTGCTCCATTCCATCATCACACTGCTCCATTGTGTCATCACACTGCTCCATTCTACCCTCACACTTCTCCATTGTGCCTTCATGCTGCTCTATTGTGCCATCACACTGCTCCATTTTGTCCACATTGTGCTCCATTGTGCCCAAACACTGCTCATTTTTGCCCTCACAGTGCTCCATTGTGACCTCACACTGCTCCATTTTGCCATCACTCTGCTCTATTGTTTTATCACGCTGCTCCATTCTGTAATAACACTGCTCTATTGTGCCATCACAATGCACCATTGTGCCCTCACACTGCTACATTGTGTCCTCACACTCCTCCGATGTGTAATCACACTGCTCTAATGTGCCATCACACTTCTCCATTCCATCATCACACTGCTCCAATGTGCAATCACAATGCTCCATTCCATCATCACACTGCTCCATTGTGTCATCACACTTCTCCATTCTGTCCTCACACTGCTCCATTGTGCCCACATGCTGCTCCATTGTGCCATCACTCTGCTCCAATGTGCTCACACAGTGCTCCATTGTGCCCTAACTTTGCTCCTTTTTGCTCTCACAGTCCTCCATTGTGATATCACTCTGCTCCCTTGTGTCATCACAGTGCACCATTGTGTCATCACACTGCTACATTTTGCCCTCACACTGCTCCATTGTGTCATCACACTGTTCCGTTGTGTCATCATACTGCTCCATTGTACCCTCGCACTGCTCCACTGTATACTCACACTGCTCCATTTTGCCCTCACAATGCTCCATTTTGCCCTCATTCTCCTTTGGTCCCTTACGCTGCTCTTCTTTGTCCTCACACTGCTCCATTGTGCCATCACTCTGTTCCATTGTGCCCCCACTCTGTGCCATTGTGTCATCCCACTGCTCCATTGGGCCAGCACACTCCTCTGTTGTGCCCACACGCTGCTCCATTTAGTCCTCACACTGCACCATTGTGTCATACCACTGCTCCATTGTGCCCTCTCACAGCTTAACTCTGCCATCACACTGCACCAAATTGTCTGCACCATGGTGCATTTTTCCCTCACACTACTCCATTTTGCCCTCATGCTGCTCCATTGCTCCCTCACACTGTTCCAGTGTGCCATCACACAACTCCATTGTGCCATCACACTGCTCCATTGTCTCATAACACTGCTCCATTGTCTCATCACACTACTCCATTGTGCCCTCACAGTGCTCAATTGTACCCTCTCTTTGCTCCTTTAGTCTATCACAGTGCTCCTTTGTGTCATCACACTGCTCCATTGTGCTATCATCCTGTTCCACTGTGTCCTCACACTGCTACATTTTGCCGTCACACTGCTCTATTGTGTCCTCACACTGCACCATTATGGCCAAACTGTGTTCCGTTTTGCCCTCTCACTGCTCCATTTAGCCCTCACATTGCTCCATTGTGACATCAGACTGCTCGATTGTGTCAACACACTACTCCACTTTGCCATTACACTGCTCCATTCCATCATCACACTGCTGCATTGTGTCATCACACTGCTCCATTCTGCCCTCACATTGCACCATTGTGCCCTCATGTTGCTCCATTGTGCCATCACACTGCTCCATTGTGTCATTACACTGCTACATTGCCATCACACTGTTCATTTGTGCCATCACACTGCTCCATTGTGTCATCACTCTTCTCCATTGTGCAATCACACTGCTCCATTGTGCCATCACACTGCTCTATTGCGTCATACCACTGCTCCTTTGTGTCATCACACTGCTCCATTGTGCCCACACACTGCTCCACTGTGCCATCATTCTACTCCATTATGACATCACACTGCTCCATTGTGCCCCCACAGTGCTCCATTGTGCCCTCACGCCTGCATTTGTACATAAACAGTGCTCAATTGTGACATCACACTGCTCCATTGTGTCATCACACTGCTACATTGTGTCATCACACTGCTCCTTTGTGCCCTCACAGTGCGCCATTGTGCCCTCACACTGCTCCATTTTGCCCTCACCTTGCTCCATTGTGTCCTCAAACTGCTCCACTGTGCTCTCACCTTGCTCCATTGTGCCATCAGACTGTGTCATTGTGCCCACACACTGCTCAATTGTGTCAACACAGTGCTCAATTGTGCACTCACAATGCTCTATTTTGCCCTCAAACTACTCCATTTTGCCAACCCAATGCTCCATTGTGCCATCACCCTGCTCCATTGTGTCATCATACTGCTCCATTGTGCCCTCAAGCTGCTCAATTGTGCGAGCACACTGCTCCACTCCTCCATCACACTGCTCCATTGTGCCATCACATTGCTCAATTGTGCCCTCACAGTGCTCTAATTGTGCCATCTCGCTGCTCCATTTTGCCAACACAATGCTCTATTGTGCCTT
Organism: Rhizomys pruinosus; assembly: GCA_009823505.1. NCBI lineage: Eukaryota > Metazoa > Chordata > Mammalia > Rodentia > Spalacidae > Rhizomys > Rhizomys pruinosus. Next base: position 886,361 of record VZQC01013833.1, read on the forward strand.
CACACTGCTCCATTGTTTCATTACACTGCTCCATTGTGCCATCACACTGCTCCTTTGCGCCACCACACTGATCCTTTTTGTCATCACACTGTTCCATTTTCCCTCACACTGCTCCATTTTCCCTCACACTGTTCCATTTTGCTCTCACACTGCTCCATTTTCCCTCACATTGCTCAATTTTGCTCTCACACTGCTCCTTTTTTTCATCACTCTGCTCCATTGTGTAATATCTCTGCTCTTTTGTGCCCTCACACTGCTCAATTTTGCCATCACACTGCTCCATTGTGTCATCACACTGCTCCATTGCTCCCTCACACTGTTCCACTGTGCCATCACATGGCTCAATTGTGCACTCACACTGCTCAATTGTTCCCTCACACTGCTCCATTGTGTCATCACACTGCTCCATTGTGCCATGGCACTACTCCATTGTGTCATCACACTGCTCCGTTGTGCCATGACACTGCTCAATTGTGTCATCACACTGCTCCATTGTGTCACCTCACTGCTCCATTGTGGCCTCACACTGCTCCATTGTGCCATCACAGCCTCATTTTGTCCTCACACTGTTCCATTGGGTCATCACACAGCTCCAATATGCCATCACACTGCTCCATTGTGCCAACACATGGCTCCACTGGGTCATCACACTGCACAATTTTGCCATCACACTGCTCCATTACATCATCATCCTGCTCCATTGTGTCATCACACTGCTCCATTCTCCCCTCATACTGCTCTACTGTGCCCTCACGCTTCTCCATTGTGCCATCACGCTGCTCCATTGTACCCTCTCACTGATCCATTGTGCCATCACAGCTCCACTGTGTCCTCTCAATGCTCCATTGTGTCATCACACAACTCCATTGTGCCATCTCACTGATCCATTGTGCTAACACACAGCTCCATTTTGTCATCACACTGCTTAATTCTGCCTTCACACTGCGCCAATTTGTCTGCACCCTGCTGCATTTATCACTCACTCTACTCCATTTTGCCCTCACTCTGCTCCATTGTTCCCTCACACTGCTCCAGTGTGTCATCACACAGCTCCATTGTGCCATCACACTGCTCCGTTGTGCCACCACACTGATCCTTTTTGTAATCACACTGCACCATTTTCCCTCACCCTGCTCCATTTTTCCTCACACTGCTCCATTCTGCCCTCACACTGCTGCATTGTGCCTGCATTCTGCTCCATTGTGCCATCACTCTGTTCCAATGTGCCCTCACCGTGCTCCATTGTGCCCACATTTGCTCCTTTTTGCCCTCACAGTGCTCCATTGTGACATCACTCTGTTCCATTGTGTCATCACAGTCCTCCATTGTACACTCAATCTGATCCATTGTGCCTTCACACTGCTCCATTTTCCCCTCACTCTCCTCCATTGTGCCCATACGCTGCTCCACTTTGTCCCCATACTGCTCCATTATGCCATCACCCTGCTATGTTGTGCCATCATACTGCTCCATTTGTCTCATCACACTGCTCCATTGTGCCCTCACAGTGCTCAATTGTACCCTCATTTTCTCCTTTCTTCTCTCACAGTGCTCCATTGTGTCATCACACTGCTCCATTGTTCCATCACACTGCTCCATTGTGCCCTCACACTGCTGCATTGTGCTGTCACACTGCTCTATTGTGTCCCCACACTGCACCATTGTGGTCACACTGTACTCTGTTGTGCCCTCCCACTGCTCCTTTTTGCCCTCACACTATTCCATTTTGTCATGACACTGCTCCATTGTGTCACCACACTGCTCCATAGTGTCATCACACTGCTCCATTGTGCCCTCGCATTGCTCCATTGTGACATCACACTACTCCATCGTGTCAACACACTACTCCATTGTGACAGTACACTGCTCCATTCCATCATCACACTGCTCCATTGTGTCATCACACTGCTCCATTCTACCCTCACACTTCTCCATTGTGCCTTCATGCTGCTCTATTGTGCCATCACACTGCTCCATTTTGTCCACATTGTGCTCCATTGTGCCCAAACACTGCTCATTTTTGCCCTCACAGTGCTCCATTGTGACCTCACACTGCTCCATTTTGCCATCACTCTGCTCTATTGTTTTATCACGCTGCTCCATTCTGTAATAACACTGCTCTATTGTGCCATCACAATGCACCATTGTGCCCTCACACTGCTACATTGTGTCCTCACACTCCTCCGATGTGTAATCACACTGCTCTAATGTGCCATCACACTTCTCCATTCCATCATCACACTGCTCCAATGTGCAATCACAATGCTCCATTCCATCATCACACTGCTCCATTGTGTCATCACACTTCTCCATTCTGTCCTCACACTGCTCCATTGTGCCCACATGCTGCTCCATTGTGCCATCACTCTGCTCCAATGTGCTCACACAGTGCTCCATTGTGCCCTAACTTTGCTCCTTTTTGCTCTCACAGTCCTCCATTGTGATATCACTCTGCTCCCTTGTGTCATCACAGTGCACCATTGTGTCATCACACTGCTACATTTTGCCCTCACACTGCTCCATTGTGTCATCACACTGTTCCGTTGTGTCATCATACTGCTCCATTGTACCCTCGCACTGCTCCACTGTATACTCACACTGCTCCATTTTGCCCTCACAATGCTCCATTTTGCCCTCATTCTCCTTTGGTCCCTTACGCTGCTCTTCTTTGTCCTCACACTGCTCCATTGTGCCATCACTCTGTTCCATTGTGCCCCCACTCTGTGCCATTGTGTCATCCCACTGCTCCATTGGGCCAGCACACTCCTCTGTTGTGCCCACACGCTGCTCCATTTAGTCCTCACACTGCACCATTGTGTCATACCACTGCTCCATTGTGCCCTCTCACAGCTTAACTCTGCCATCACACTGCACCAAATTGTCTGCACCATGGTGCATTTTTCCCTCACACTACTCCATTTTGCCCTCATGCTGCTCCATTGCTCCCTCACACTGTTCCAGTGTGCCATCACACAACTCCATTGTGCCATCACACTGCTCCATTGTCTCATAACACTGCTCCATTGTCTCATCACACTACTCCATTGTGCCCTCACAGTGCTCAATTGTACCCTCTCTTTGCTCCTTTAGTCTATCACAGTGCTCCTTTGTGTCATCACACTGCTCCATTGTGCTATCATCCTGTTCCACTGTGTCCTCACACTGCTACATTTTGCCGTCACACTGCTCTATTGTGTCCTCACACTGCACCATTATGGCCAAACTGTGTTCCGTTTTGCCCTCTCACTGCTCCATTTAGCCCTCACATTGCTCCATTGTGACATCAGACTGCTCGATTGTGTCAACACACTACTCCACTTTGCCATTACACTGCTCCATTCCATCATCACACTGCTGCATTGTGTCATCACACTGCTCCATTCTGCCCTCACATTGCACCATTGTGCCCTCATGTTGCTCCATTGTGCCATCACACTGCTCCATTGTGTCATTACACTGCTACATTGCCATCACACTGTTCATTTGTGCCATCACACTGCTCCATTGTGTCATCACTCTTCTCCATTGTGCAATCACACTGCTCCATTGTGCCATCACACTGCTCTATTGCGTCATACCACTGCTCCTTTGTGTCATCACACTGCTCCATTGTGCCCACACACTGCTCCACTGTGCCATCATTCTACTCCATTATGACATCACACTGCTCCATTGTGCCCCCACAGTGCTCCATTGTGCCCTCACGCCTGCATTTGTACATAAACAGTGCTCAATTGTGACATCACACTGCTCCATTGTGTCATCACACTGCTACATTGTGTCATCACACTGCTCCTTTGTGCCCTCACAGTGCGCCATTGTGCCCTCACACTGCTCCATTTTGCCCTCACCTTGCTCCATTGTGTCCTCAAACTGCTCCACTGTGCTCTCACCTTGCTCCATTGTGCCATCAGACTGTGTCATTGTGCCCACACACTGCTCAATTGTGTCAACACAGTGCTCAATTGTGCACTCACAATGCTCTATTTTGCCCTCAAACTACTCCATTTTGCCAACCCAATGCTCCATTGTGCCATCACCCTGCTCCATTGTGTCATCATACTGCTCCATTGTGCCCTCAAGCTGCTCAATTGTGCGAGCACACTGCTCCACTCCTCCATCACACTGCTCCATTGTGCCATCACATTGCTCAATTGTGCCCTCACAGTGCTCTAATTGTGCCATCTCGCTGCTCCATTTTGCCAACACAATGCTCTATTGTGCCTTCACACTGCTCCATTGTTTCATTACACTGCTCCATTGTGCCATCACACTGCTCCTTTGCGCCACCACACTGATCCTTTTTGTCATCACACTGTTCCATTTTCCCTCACACTGCTCCATTTTCCCTCACACTGTTCCATTTTGCTCTCACACTGCTCCATTTTCCCTCACATTGCTCAATTTTGCTCTCACACTGCTCCTTTTTTTCATCACTCTGCTCCATTGTGTAATATCTCTGCTCTTTTGTGCCCTCACACTGCTCAATTTTGCCATCACACTGCTCCATTGTGTCATCACACTGCTCCATTGCTCCCTCACACTGTTCCACTGTGCCATCACATGGCTCAATTGTGCACTCACACTGCTCAATTGTTCCCTCACACTGCTCCATTGTGTCATCACACTGCTCCATTGTGCCATGGCACTACTCCATTGTGTCATCACACTGCTCCGTTGTGCCATGACACTGCTCAATTGTGTCATCACACTGCTCCATTGTGTCACCTCACTGCTCCATTGTGGCCTCACACTGCTCCATTGTGCCATCACAGCCTCATTTTGTCCTCACACTGTTCCATTGGGTCATCACACAGCTCCAATATGCCATCACACTGCTCCATTGTGCCAACACATGGCTCCACTGGGTCATCACACTGCACAATTTTGCCATCACACTGCTCCATTACATCATCATCCTGCTCCATTGTGTCATCACACTGCTCCATTCTCCCCTCATACTGCTCTACTGTGCCCTCACGCTTCTCCATTGTGCCATCACGCTGCTCCATTGTACCCTCTCACTGATCCATTGTGCCATCACAGCTCCACTGTGTCCTCTCAATGCTCCATTGTGTCATCACACAACTCCATTGTGCCATCTCACTGATCCATTGTGCTAACACACAGCTCCATTTTGTCATCACACTGCTTAATTCTGCCTTCACACTGCGCCAATTTGTCTGCACCCTGCTGCATTTATCACTCACTCTACTCCATTTTGCCCTCACTCTGCTCCATTGTTCCCTCACACTGCTCCAGTGTGTCATCACACAGCTCCATTGTGCCATCACACTGCTCCGTTGTGCCACCACACTGATCCTTTTTGTAATCACACTGCACCATTTTCCCTCACCCTGCTCCATTTTTCCTCACACTGCTCCATTCTGCCCTCACACTGCTGCATTGTGCCTGCATTCTGCTCCATTGTGCCATCACTCTGTTCCAATGTGCCCTCACCGTGCTCCATTGTGCCCACATTTGCTCCTTTTTGCCCTCACAGTGCTCCATTGTGACATCACTCTGTTCCATTGTGTCATCACAGTCCTCCATTGTACACTCAATCTGATCCATTGTGCCTTCACACTGCTCCATTTTCCCCTCACTCTCCTCCATTGTGCCCATACGCTGCTCCACTTTGTCCCCATACTGCTCCATTATGCCATCACCCTGCTATGTTGTGCCATCATACTGCTCCATTTGTCTCATCACACTGCTCCATTGTGCCCTCACAGTGCTCAATTGTACCCTCATTTTCTCCTTTCTTCTCTCACAGTGCTCCATTGTGTCATCACACTGCTCCATTGTTCCATCACACTGCTCCATTGTGCCCTCACACTGCTGCATTGTGCTGTCACACTGCTCTATTGTGTCCCCACACTGCACCATTGTGGTCACACTGTACTCTGTTGTGCCCTCCCACTGCTCCTTTTTGCCCTCACACTATTCCATTTTGTCATGACACTGCTCCATTGTGTCACCACACTGCTCCATAGTGTCATCACACTGCTCCATTGTGCCCTCGCATTGCTCCATTGTGACATCACACTACTCCATCGTGTCAACACACTACTCCATTGTGACAGTACACTGCTCCATTCCATCATCACACTGCTCCATTGTGTCATCACACTGCTCCATTCTACCCTCACACTTCTCCATTGTGCCTTCATGCTGCTCTATTGTGCCATCACACTGCTCCATTTTGTCCACATTGTGCTCCATTGTGCCCAAACACTGCTCATTTTTGCCCTCACAGTGCTCCATTGTGACCTCACACTGCTCCATTTTGCCATCACTCTGCTCTATTGTTTTATCACGCTGCTCCATTCTGTAATAACACTGCTCTATTGTGCCATCACAATGCACCATTGTGCCCTCACACTGCTACATTGTGTCCTCACACTCCTCCGATGTGTAATCACACTGCTCTAATGTGCCATCACACTTCTCCATTCCATCATCACACTGCTCCAATGTGCAATCACAATGCTCCATTCCATCATCACACTGCTCCATTGTGTCATCACACTTCTCCATTCTGTCCTCACACTGCTCCATTGTGCCCACATGCTGCTCCATTGTGCCATCACTCTGCTCCAATGTGCTCACACAGTGCTCCATTGTGCCCTAACTTTGCTCCTTTTTGCTCTCACAGTCCTCCATTGTGATATCACTCTGCTCCCTTGTGTCATCACAGTGCACCATTGTGTCATCACACTGCTACATTTTGCCCTCACACTGCTCCATTGTGTCATCACACTGTTCCGTTGTGTCATCATACTGCTCCATTGTACCCTCGCACTGCTCCACTGTATACTCACACTGCTCCATTTTGCCCTCACAATGCTCCATTTTGCCCTCATTCTCCTTTGGTCCCTTACGCTGCTCTTCTTTGTCCTCACACTGCTCCATTGTGCCATCACTCTGTTCCATTGTGCCCCCACTCTGTGCCATTGTGTCATCCCACTGCTCCATTGGGCCAGCACACTCCTCTGTTGTGCCCACACGCTGCTCCATTTAGTCCTCACACTGCACCATTGTGTCATACCACTGCTCCATTGTGCCCTCTCACAGCTTAACTCTGCCATCACACTGCACCAAATTGTCTGCACCATGGTGCATTTTTCCCTCACACTACTCCATTTTGCCCTCATGCTGCTCCATTGCTCCCTCACACTGTTCCAGTGTGCCATCACACAACTCCATTGTGCCATCACACTGCTCCATTGTCTCATAACACTGCTCCATTGTCTCATCACACTACTCCATTGTGCCCTCACAGTGCTCAATTGTACCCTCTCTTTGCTCCTTTAGTCTATCACAGTGCTCCTTTGTGTCATCACACTGCTCCATTGTGCTATCATCCTGTTCCACTGTGTCCTCACACTGCTACATTTTGCCGTCACACTGCTCTATTGTGTCCTCACACTGCACCATTATGGCCAAACTGTGTTCCGTTTTGCCCTCTCACTGCTCCATTTAGCCCTCACATTGCTCCATTGTGACATCAGACTGCTCGATTGTGTCAACACACTACTCCACTTTGCCATTACACTGCTCCATTCCATCATCACACTGCTGCATTGTGTCATCACACTGCTCCATTCTGCCCTCACATTGCACCATTGTGCCCTCATGTTGCTCCATTGTGCCATCACACTGCTCCATTGTGTCATTACACTGCTACATTGCCATCACACTGTTCATTTGTGCCATCACACTGCTCCATTGTGTCATCACTCTTCTCCATTGTGCAATCACACTGCTCCATTGTGCCATCACACTGCTCTATTGCGTCATACCACTGCTCCTTTGTGTCATCACACTGCTCCATTGTGCCCACACACTGCTCCACTGTGCCATCATTCTACTCCATTATGACATCACACTGCTCCATTGTGCCCCCACAGTGCTCCATTGTGCCCTCACGCCTGCATTTGTACATAAACAGTGCTCAATTGTGACATCACACTGCTCCATTGTGTCATCACACTGCTACATTGTGTCATCACACTGCTCCTTTGTGCCCTCACAGTGCGCCATTGTGCCCTCACACTGCTCCATTTTGCCCTCACCTTGCTCCATTGTGTCCTCAAACTGCTCCACTGTGCTCTCACCTTGCTCCATTGTGCCATCAGACTGTGTCATTGTGCCCACACACTGCTCAATTGTGTCAACACAGTGCTCAATTGTGCACTCACAATGCTCTATTTTGCCCTCAAACTACTCCATTTTGCCAACCCAATGCTCCATTGTGCCATCACCCTGCTCCATTGTGTCATCATACTGCTCCATTGTGCCCTCAAACTGCTCAATTGTTCCAGCACACTGCTCCACTCCTCCATCACACTGCTCCATTGTGCCATCACATTGCTCAATTGTGCCCTCACAGTGCTCTATTGTGCAATCTCACTGCTCCATTTTGCCAACACTATGCTGCAGTGTGCCTTCACACTGCTCCATTGTTTCATTACACTGCTCCATTGTGCCATCACACTGTTCATTTGTGACACCACACTGATCCATTTTGTCATCACACTGCTCCATTTTCCCTCACACTGCTCCATTTTCCCTCACACTGCTCCATTTTGCTCTCACACTGCTCCATTTTTTATCACTCTACTCCATTGTGTAATATCTCTGCTCTATTGTGCCCTCACAATGCACCAATGTGCCCGCACACTGCTCAGTTGTGCCATCACACTGCTCCATTGTGTCAACACACTGCTCCATTGCGCCCTCACACTGCTCCATTTTGCCATCACATGGCTCATTTGTGCACTCACACTGCTCCATTGTTCCCTCACACTGCTCCATTGTGTCATCACACTGCTCCATTGTGCCATGGCGCTACTCCATTGTGTCAACACCCTGCTCCATTTTGCCATGACACTGCTCAATTGTGTCATCACACTGCTCCATTGTGTCACCTCACTGCTCCATTGTGCCCTCACACTGCTCCATTGTGCCATCACAGCCTCATTTTGCCCTCACACTGCTCCATTGGGTCATCACACAGCTCCAATATGCCATCACACTGCTTCATTGTGCCAACACATGGCTCCACTGGGTCATAACACTGCACAAATTTGCCATCACACTGCTCCATTACATCATCATCCTGCTCCATTGTGTCATCACCCTGCTCCATTCTCCCCTCATACTGCTCTACTGTTCCCTCACGCTTCTCCATTGTGCCATCACAGTACTCCATTGTTTTTTTTTCCACATAAATTTATTTATTTTTAACAAATCTAGAACCATGTTCCTGCTCATTCCCCCACCCCACCAGAGCTCGTGCATTCTGCCAAACATGCTTTCCATCTCTTAGTCTTTCTCAATATTTTCCATGGGGAAGTTGACTGTTTTGAGCAGAAGTTCACTGTTTCAGTCAGTTCTTTGATGCAGT
>VZQC01013833.1:896960-922077 GCA_009823505.1 Rhizomys pruinosus
GCCATCACACTGCTCCAGTGTGTCAACACACTGCTCAATTGTGCCATCACACTGCCGCTACATCATAACCCTGCTCCATTGTGTCAACACACTGCTCCATTCTGACCTCACACTGCTCCATTTTGCCATCACACTGCTCCATTGTGCCCTCACCCTGCTGCATTGTGCCATCACAGAGCTCCACTGTGCCATCACACTGTTCCATTGTGTCATCAAACAACTCCATTGTGCCATCACACTGCTCCATTGTGTCATCACACTGCTCCATTGTGCCATCACACTGCTCCACTGCATCATAACCCTGCTCCATTGTGTCATTACACTGCTCCATTCTGCCCTCACACTGCTCGATTGTGCCCACATGCTGCTCGATTGTGCCATCACTCGTCTCCATTGTGTCCTCACAGTGCTCCATTTTGCCCATCCCTGCTCAATTTGGCCCTCACTGTGCTCCATTTTGACATCACACTTCTCCATTAGGTCATCACAGTGCTCTATTGTGTCATTGCACTGCTCCATTTTGCTCTCACACTGCTCCATTGTGCCCACACGCTGCTCCATTGTGCCATCACACTGCACCATTGTCCTCTCACCCTGATCCATTGTACCCTCAAACTGCCACTGTGCCACCACAGTGCTCTATTATGCCCTCACACAGTTCCATTGTGTAATCATACTGCTGAATTGTGTCATAACACTGCTCTCTTGTGCCCTCACATTGTTCCAATGTGCCATCACACAGCTCCATTCTGCCCTCACACTGATCCATTGTGCCATCACACTGCTCCATTGTGTCATCACACTGCTCCATTGTTCCATCACACTGCTCTAATATATCATCACCCTGCTCAATTGTGTCATCACACTTCTGCATTCTGCCCTCACACTGCTCTATTTTGCACTCATGCTGCACCACTGTGCCATCACACTGCTCCAATGTGAACTCACAGTACTCCTTTATGCCCTCACTTTGCTCTTAGTCCACCCACAGTGCTCCATTTTGACATCACACTGCTCCATTGTGTCGTCACAGTGCTCGATTTTGTCTTCACATGGCGCCATTGTGCCCTAACTCTGCTCCTTTGTGCCCTCACAGTGCTCTATTGTGTCCTCACTGTGCTCCACTGTGCGCTCACAGTGCTCTGTTGTGCCCTCACACTGCTCCATTGTGCTCTCAAACTGTTCCCTTGTATCATCACACTGCTCCATTTTGTCATCGCGCTGCTCCATAGTGTGATCACACTGCTCCATTGTGCCATCACAGTGCTCCATTGTGCCAAAACACTGCTCCATTGTGCCATCACACTGCTCCATTGTGCCGTCATGCTGCTCCATTCTGCCCTCACTCTGCTCCATTGTGCCGTCATGCTGCTCGATTGTGCCATCACTCTGCTCCATTTTGCCCTCACAGTGCTCCATTTTGCCCTCACGCTGCTCATTTTTGCCCTCACAGTGCTCCACTGTGACATCACACTGCCCCATTGTGTCATCACAGTGCACCATTGTGTCAACACACTGCTCCATTGTGCCCTCACACTGCTACATTGTGCCCACACGCCACTCCATCGTAGCATCACACTGCTCCATTGTCCCCTCACCCTGCTCCATTGTGCCCTCAAACTGCTCCATTGTGCCGTCACTGTGCTCTATTGTGCCCTCACATTGTTCCATTGTGTCATCACACTGCTCCATTGTGCCAACACATTGCTCCATTGTGCCATCAGAGTGCTCTATTGTGCCCTCACCCTAATTCATTTTGTCATTACAATGCTCAATTGTGTCATGACACTGGTCCATTATGCCCTCATACTCCTCCTTTGCACCCTCACACTGCTCCATGTTGTCCTCACACTGCTCAATTGTGCTATCACACTGCTGCATTCTGCCATCACACTGTTCCATTGTGCCATGACACTGCTCCATTGTGCCCTCACACTGCTCCATTGTGTCATCACACTGCTCCATTGTGAACTCACATTGCTCAATTGTGACCTCACAGTGCCATATTGTGTCATTACCCTGCTCCATTGTGTCATCATCCTGCTCCATTGTGTCATCATCCTGCTCCATTGTGCCATTACACTGCTCCATTGTATCGTCTTACTGTTCCATTGTTTCATGACAGTGCTCCATTGGGCCATCACAGTGCTCCATTGTGTCATCTCACTGTTCCATTATTTCATCACAGTGCTCCATTGTGCCATCACACTGCTCCATTGTGCCATCACTATGCTCCGTTGTGTCATCACACTGCTCCATTGTGCCACCACACTGCTCCATTGTGCGATCACACTGCTCCATTGTAATATCTCACTGTTCCATTGTTTCATCAGAATGCTCCATTGTACAAGCACATTTTTCCGTTGTGTCATCACACTGCTCCACTGTGTCATCTCACTGCTCCATTGTTTCATCAGAATGCTCCATCGTGCCATCACATTGCTCCATTTTGTCATCTCACTGCCCCAGTGTGTCATCATGCTGCTAAATTGTTCCTTCACATTGCTCAATTGTGACCTTACAGTGCTAAATTGTGACATCACACTGCTGTATTTTGTCATCACACTGCTCCATTCTGCCATTACACTGTTTAGTTGTGTCATCTCACTTTTCCATTGTTTCATCACAATGCTCCATTGTGCCAAAAGATTGCTCCATTATGTCATCACAGTGACCCATTCTGTCATCACTATGCTCCATTTTACCATCACACTGCGGCATTGTGACAAAATCATGCTCCATTCTGTCATCACACTGCTCCATTGTGTCATCACTCTGCTCCATTGTGTCATCACACTGCTCCATTGTGCAATCACACTGCTCCATTTTGTCATCATACTGCTCCATTGTTTCATCACAAATCTCCATTGTGCCATCATACTGCTCCATTGTATCATCACACTGCTCCAGTGTATCAACACAATGCTCCATTGTGCCATCACACTGCTCCATTGTTTCACCACAATGCTCCATTGTGCAATCACATTGCTCCATTGTGTCATAACACTGTTACATTTTGTCATCATTCTGCTCCTTTTTGTCATCCCAATGCTCCATTGTGTCATCACACTGCTCCATTGTGCCATCACACTGTCCATTGTTTCATCACACTGGTCCATTGTGTCATCACGCTGCTCTATTGTGTTATCACACTGCTCCATTTTGCCCTCACAGTGCTCCATTGTGCCCTCACATTGCTCCATTGTGTCATTACACTGCTCCTTTGTGTCATCACAATGCTCAATTATGCCATCACAGTCGTCCACTGTATCCTCACATTGCTCCATTGTGCCAACACCCTGCTCCATTGTGCCATCACTCTGCTCCATTTTGTCATCATATTGGTCCTTTATGTCATCGCAATGCTCAATTGTGCCAACACACACCTTCATTGTGTCATCACCCTGCTCCATTTTGCCATTACAGTGCTCCATTGTGTTGTCTCACTGCTCCATTCTTTCATCACAGTGCTCCATTGTGCCATCACAGTGCTCCATTGTGCCATCACTATGCTCCATTGTGTCATCACACTGCTCCACTGTGACACCACACTGCTCCATTGTGCGATCACACTGCTCCATTGTATCATGTCACTGCTCCATTGTTTCGTCAAAATGCTCCATTGTGCAAGCACATTCTCCATTGTGCAAGCACATTCTCCATTGTGTCATCACACTGCTCCACCTTGTCATCACGGTGCTACATTTTGCCCTCACACTGCTGCATTGTGTCATCTCACTGCTCCATTGTTTCACCACAATTCTCCATTGTGACATCACATTACTCCATTTTGTCATCACGTTGCCCCATTGTGTCATCAAGTGGTTAAATTGTTCCTTCACATTCTCGATTGTGACCTCACAGTGCTAAATTGTGTCATCACACTGCTCCATTGTGTCATCACACTGCTCCATTGTGCCATTACACTGTTCCATTGTGTCATCTCACTTTTCCATTGTTTCATCAAAATGCACCATTGTGCCAAACGATTGCTCCATTGTGTCATCACACTGACCCATTCTGTCATCAATATGCTCCATTTTACCATCACACTGCGGCATTGTGTCAAAACCCTGCTGCATTGTGTCATCATGCTGCTCCATTGTGTCATCACATTCCTCCATTGTGTCATCACAGTGCTCCTTGGTGTCATCACACTGCTCCATTGTGTCATCGCACTGCTCCGTTGTCTCATCCTGCTGCTCCATTGTGTCATCACATTGCTCCATTGTGTCCTCACACTGATTCTTTACGTCATCACATTGCTCAATTGTGCCATCACACTGCCCCATTATGTCATCATGCTGCTAAATTGTTCCTTCACAGTGCTAAATTGTGACATCACACTGTTGTATTGTGTCATCACACTGCTCCATTGTGCCATTACACTGTTCCGTTGTGTCATCTCACTTTTCCATTGTTTCATCACAATGCTCCATTGTGCCAAAAGATTGCTCCATTGTGTCAGCACACTGACTCATTCTCTCATCAATATGCTCCATTTTACCATCACACTGCGGCATTGTGTCAAAACGCTGCTGCATTGTGTCATCACACTGCTCCATTGTGTCATCACGCTGCTCCATTGTGTCATCACACTGCTCCATTGTGCAATCAAACTGCTCCATTGTGTCATCATACTGCTCCATTGTTTCATCACAAATCTCCATTGTGCCATTACACTGCTACATTTTGTCATACTGCTCCGGTGTGTCAGCACAATGCTCCATTGTGCCATCACACTGCTCCATTGATTCACCACAATGATTCATTGTGCAATCACATTGTTCCATTGTGTCATCACACTTCTCCATTGTGCCATCACTCTCCTCCATTTTGTTTTCACACTACTCCATTGTGCCATCACATGCTCAATTGTGTCATCACATTGCTCCACTGTGTCATCACACTGCTCCATTGTGTCATCACACTGCTCCATTTTTAACTCGTATTGCTCCATTGTGACATCACACTGCTAAATTGTGTCTTCACAGTGCGTCATTGTCTCATAACAGTGCTTTATTGTGCCCTCACACTGCTCCATTATGCACTCATACTTCTCCATTATATCATCACAATGCTCCACTGTGCGCTATCTTGCTCCATTGTTTCACCACAATGGTACATTGTGCCAACACACTGCTCCATTGTGCAATCACACTGTTCCATTGTGTCATCACACTGCTCCACTGTGCCATCACTCTCCTCCATTTTGTCATCACACTACTCCATTTTGCCATCACATGCTCAATTGTGTCTTCTCACTGCTCCATTGTTTCATCACAGTGCTCTACTGTGCCATCACATTTCTCCATTGTGTCATCACACTGTTCCTTTATGTCATCACATTGCTCCATTGTGCCGTGACACTGCTCCATTGTGTTATCACACTGCTCATTTGTGCACTCACAGTGCTCCATTGTGCCCTCACGTTGCTCCATTGTGTCATCTCACTGCTCCATTGTTTCACTTCAAAGCTCCATTGTGCAATCACATTGCTCCATTGTGTCATCACAGTGGTCCATTTTGTCATCACTCCATTCCATTGTGTCATCACTCTGCTCCATTGTGCCATCACAGTTGTCCATTGTGTCATCACATTGCTCCATTTTGCCATCACAATGTCCATTGTTTCATCACCCTGCTCCATTGTGTCATCACGCTGCTCCATTTTGTTATCACACTGCTCCATTTTGCCCTCACAGTGCTCCACTTTGTCATCTCACTGCTCCATTGTTTCGCCACAGTGATCCATTGTGCCTTCACATTGCTCCATTGTGTCATCACACTGATACATTGTGCCATTACACTGCTCCTTTNTGCCCTCATACTGCTCCATTGTGCAGACTCCCTGATCCATTGTGCCATCACAGTGCTCCATGTGCCCTCACTCTACTCCAATGTGCCCTCACACTGCTCTATTGTGCCCTCACAGTCCTCTATTGTGCACTCACACTACTGCATTTTGTCATTACACAACTCCATTGTTCCATCACATTGCTCCATTATGTCATCACAGTGCTCCATTGTGCCATCACACTGCTCCATTGCATCATCAACCTGCTCCATTTGTCATCACACTGCTCCATTCTGCCCTCACAATGCACTATTTTGCCCTCAAGTTGCTCTATTGTGCCATCACACTCCTCCTTTGTGCCCCCACACTGCTTCATTTTGCCCTCACTTTGCTCGTTTTTGCCCTCACTGGGCTCCATTGTGCCATCACACTGCTATACTGTGCCATCACACTGCTCCATTCTGCCCTCACACTTCTCTATTGTTCCCTCACGCTGCTCAATTTACCCATCACTCCATTGTGTCATCACACTGCTCCATTGTGCCCAAATACTGATCAATTGTGCAATCAAACAGTTCCATTCTATCAACACACTGCTCCATTGTGTCATCACAGTGCTCCATTGTGCCCTCACACCGCTCAATTGTGCCATCACACTTCTCTTTTCTGTCATCACACTGCTCATTTTTGCCATCACACTGCTCCATTGTGCCCTCACAATGCTCCATTATGCCCTCAGTTTCTCTTTGTTTCCTCACAGTGCTCCATTGTGACAATACTCTGCTCCATTGTGCCATCACAAAGCTCCATTCTACCCTCACACTGCTCCAGTGTGTCGTTACAAAACTCCATTGTTCCATCCCACTGCTTCATTGTGTCATCACACTGCTCCATTGTGCCATCACACTGCTCCAATTACTAATGACACTGCGCCATTTTGTCATCACACTGATCAATTGTATCATCACCCTGCTCCATTGTGTCATCACACTGCTCCATTCTGCCCTCACACTGCTCAATTGTGCCATCACACTGCTCCATTGTGTCCTCACTCTGGTGCATTGTTTCCTAACATTGCTCCATTGTGTCCTCACTCTGCCCCATTGTGCCATCACACTGTTACTTTGCATCCTCACTCTGGTGCATTGTTTCCTCACACTGCTCCATTGTGCCACACATAGCTCCATTGTGCCATCGCACTGCTCAATTGTGACATTACAATGCTCCATTGTGTCATCACACTGCTCCATTGTGCCATCACCTTGCTCCATTACNCATTGTGACATCACACAGCTCCATTGTGTCATCAGGCTGAGCCATTGTGTCATCACAGTGCTCCCTTTTGCTCTTACATTGCTCCATTGTGACCTCACAATGCTAAATTGTGTCATCACCCTGCTCCATTGTGTCATCACACTGCTCCATTGTTCCTTTACACAGCTCCGTTGTGTCATCTCACTGCTACATTATTTCATCACCATGCTCTATTGTGGCATCACACCGCTCCACTGTGTCATCACACTGCTCCATTGTGCCAACAATATGCTCAATCGTGTCACCACTCTGCTCCATTGTGCCACCACACTGCTGCATTGTGCGATCACACTACTCCAATGTGACCTCGCAGTGCTCCATTGTGCCCACACACTGCTCCATTGTGTCCTCAAAATGTTCCATTGTTCCCTCACACTGCCTTATTGTGTCATCGCACTCCTCCATTGTGTCCACACACTGCCCCATGGTGCCCTCACACTGCTCCATTTTGCCCACATACTGCTCCATAGAGATCTCACACTGCTCCATTGTGCCATCACACAGCTCCATGCTGTCATCACGCTGTTCCATTTTGCTCTCACCATGATAAATTGTGTCATCACACTGCTCCATTGTTTAATAACACTGATTCTTTTTACCATCACACTGCTCCATTGTGTCATCTCACTGCTCCGTTGTGTCATCACAATGCTTCATTGGCCTATCACACTGCTCCATTGTGTCATCACACTGCTCTGTTGTGCCAACACTATGCTCCATTGTGTCATCACAGTGGTCCATTGTGCCACCACACTGCTACATTGTGTGATCACACTACTCCAATGTGCCCACACAGTGCTCCATTGTGCCCTCACACTGCTCCATTGTGTGCTCACCATGTTCCATTGTGCCCTCACACTGTCTTATTGTGTCATCACACTCCTCCATTGTGTCCACACACTGCCCCATTGTGGCCTCACACTGTTCCATTTTGCCCACATACTGCTCCATTGTGATCTCACACTGCTCCATTGTGCCATCACACTGCTCCATGCTGTCATCACGCTGTTCCATTTTGCCCTCACTATGATAAATTGTCTCATTACACTGCTCCGTTGTGTAATAACACTGATTCTTTTTGCCATCACACTGCTCCATTGTGTCATCTCACTGCTCCATTGTGTCATCACAATGCTCCGTTGTGTAATAACACTGATTCATTTTGCCATCAAACTGCTCCATTGTGTCATCTCACTGCTCCATTGTGTCATCACAATGCTCGATTGTGCCATAACACTGCTCCATTGTGTCACCACTCTGCTCTCTTGTGTCATTATGCTGCACGTTTTTATAATCACACTGCTCCACTGTGCCCTAACACTTCTCCATTGTGTCATCACACTTCTCTGTTGTGTCATCACAGTGCTCTCGTGTGCCCACACACTGCTCCATTGTGCACTCACAATTCTCCATAGTGCCCTGACCGTGCTCCATTGTGCTCTCACACTACTCAGTTGTGTCCTCACCACATACCATTTTGCCCTCACACTGCCTTATTGTGTCATCACACTGCCCCATTGTGCCCACACCCTGCTCCATTTTGCCCACACACTGGTCCATAGTGATCTCACACTGCTATATTGTGCCATCACACTGCTCAATGGTGTCATCACTCTGCTCCATTTTGCCCTCACCATGATAAATTGTGTAATCACACTGCTCAGTTGTGTCATCACCCTGCGCCATTGTGTCATCACAATGCTCCATTGTGCCATCAAACTGCTCCATTGTTTCACCACTCTGCTCCCTTGTGTCATCATGCTGCACGTTTCTGTCATCACACTGCTCCACTGTGCCCTAACAGTGCTACATTGTGTCATCACACTGCTCCGTTGAGTGATCACAGTGCTCTATTGTGCCCTCACAATGCTCCATTGTGCACTCACATTGGTCCATTATGTCATCACAGTGCTCCATTGTGCACTGATCCAGCTCCATTGTGGCATCACACTGTTCCATTGTGTCATCACACTGCTCCATTGTGCCAACACACTGTTCCATTTTGTCATCACACTACTCCATTGTGCATTCTCACTGCTCCATTGTGTCACCACACTGCTCCATTGTTTCATTACTGTGCTCAATTGTGCCATCACACTTCTCCATTGTGTCATCACACTGCTCATTTCTGTCATCACAATACTCCATTGTGCCATGACACTGCTCCATTGTGCCCTCACAGTGCTCCATTGTGCCCTCACACTGCTCCGTTGGGTCATCTCACTGCTCAATTGTTTCATCACAATGCTCCATTGTGCCATCACATTGCTCCATTGTGTCATCACACTGGTGCATTGTGTCATCACACTGCTGATTTGTGTCATCACAATGCTCTATTGAGCCATCACACTGCTCCATTGTGTCATCACGCTGCTCCATTTTTCCCTCACATTGCTAAATTGTGACCACACAGTGCTACATTGTGTCATCACACTGCTCCATTTTATAATCACACTGTTCCATTGTGCAATCACACTGCTCCATTGTGTCATCTCACTGCTCCATTGTTTCATCACAGTGCTCCATTGTGCCATCACACTGCTCAACTGTGTCATCACAAAGCTCCACTCTGTCATGACAAAGCTCCATTGTGCCATCACACTGCTACATTGTCCCATTGCACTGCTCCATTGTGCCATCACACTGTTCCATTGTGTCAACTCACTGCTCCATTGTTTCATCACAATGCTCCATTGTGCCATCACACTGCTCCATTTTGTCATCACACTTCTCCAATGTATCATAACCATGCTCCATTGTGCCATCACACTGCTCCATTGTTTCATCACACTGCTCCATTTTGCCATCAAAGTGCTCCATTGTGCAATACCTCTGCTCCATTGTGTCATCACACTGCTCCATTGTGTCATCACACTGCTCCATTGTGTCATCACACTGCTCCATTGTGTCATCACAGTGCTCCATTGTGTCATCACACTGCTCCCTTGTGCCATCACACTGCTACATTGTTTCATCAGACTACTCCGTTGTGCCACCACACTGCTCCATTGTGTCATCACACTGTTCATTGTGCCATCACACTGCTCCATTGTGTCATCACACTTCTCCATTTTGCCATCACTCTGCTCCATTGTATCATTATACTTCTCCATTATGCCACCACACCACTCAAATGTGCGATGACACTGCTCCATTGTGTCATCACAGTGCTCCTTTATGCCATTACACTGCTTTATTGTGTCCTCACCATGGTTGCCTTGTGCCCTCACAGTGCCTTATTGTGTCATCACACTGCTCCATTTTTTCCTAACACTGCCCCTTTGTGAACTCACACTGCTCCATTGTGCACTGACACTGCTCCATTGTGCTCTCACACTGCTCCATTGTGCCATCACTGTGCTCCATGGTGTCATCACGCTGCTCCATTTTGACCTCACCATGCTAAAATGTGTCATTACACTGCTCCTTTGTGTCATCTCGCAGCTCCATTTTTCATAAGAGTGCTCCATTGTACCATCACACTGCTCCATTGTGTCATCACACTGCTCCATTGCATCATCTCACAGCTCCAATTTTCATAACAGTGCTCCATTGTGCTGACACACTGCTCCATTCTCCCATCACAATGCTCCATTGTGTCATCACATTGCTCCATTGTGTTATCACAATGCTCCATTGTGCCAACACACTGCTCCAATTTTTCATCAAACTTCTTCCTTGTGCCATCACACTGCTCCTTTGTTTCATCAGACTCCTCCATTGTGCCTTCACACTGCTCCATTGTGTCATCACACTGTTCCCTTGTGACATCACACAGCTCCATTTTGCCATCACACTACTTCATTGTTTCATCACAATGCTCCATTGTGTCATCACAATGGTCCATTTTGCCATCACACTGCTCCATTGTGTCATCCCGCTGCTCCATTGTGTCATCACGCTGCACCCTAAATGGGGAAAATTTAGAAGGATTCCCCATAAAGGTAGCAGCCTGGGAAAGCTACCCCCTGTTGCCACTCTTCTTCAATATAGTGCTTGAAACACTGGAGAGAGGAATAAGGCAATAAAAGGAAACCAAAGGAATACTAATTGGAAAGAGGAAGTAAAACTTTCCCTTTTTGTAGACGATAGGATAGTTTACCTAAGGGATGCTAAAAACTCTACCAGAAAACTCCTAGAAAAGACAAGGAGTTTCAGTAAAGTGGTGGGTTATAAAATTAACCTAGAAAAATCAGTAGCCTTTCCTTACACCAACATCAAGCAACTGAAGAAGGAATACAAGGAGACCTTCCCAATCACAATAGCCTTAAAAACAATAAAATACCTAGGAACAAATCTAATGAAAGACACCAAAGATCTCTACAACAAAAATTATAAAGTCCTGAAGAAGGATATTGAAGAAGACATCAGAAGATGGAAAGACCTCCCATGCTCATGGATTGGAAAAATTAATATAGTAAAAATGTCAATTCTACTCAAATTAATATATCAATTCAACACAATTCCAATTAAAATCCCCAGGACATTCTTCACAGGCTTGGAAAAAAAATTCTTAAATTCATATGGAACAACAAAAAAAACCCGAACAGCCAAAGCAACCCTGAGTAAAAACAGCAATACAGGGGGAATTTCAATACCAGACATCAAACTACAGGACTATAATAAAAAAGCCTGGTACAGGAAGAAAAACACACCTGTAGACCAATGGAACAAAATTGAAGATCCAAACTTGATCACATACAATTTCAACCACCTTATATTTGACAAGGGTGCCAAAAAGACTCAATGGAGGAAAGGCAGCATCTTCAGCAAATGGTGCTGGCAAAACTGGATCACCACTTGAAGAAGAATAAAATTAAACCTCTACCTCTCACCCTGTACAAAAATCAACTCGAAATGGATCAAAGACCTCAACTTGAAACCCAAAACCATGAAGGTGTTAGATGAAAAAATTGGCAGCAACTTACAAGACGTATGTGTAGGAAGGGATTTTCTAAATCAGACAGCAGCTGCATAAGAAATAAGGTCAACAATTGACAAGTGGGACCTTACTAAACTCAAAAATTTGTGTATAGCAAAAGAAACAATCAGGGAAATGAAGAGAAAACCCACAGAGTGGGAGGAAACCTTCACTGCTGATTCATCTGACAGACAGAGCATTAACTTCCAGAATATACAAACTACTCAAAAAACAAGAGTAAGAAAACAAATGACTCACTCAAAAGATGGAGTAAAGAGCTGAGCAGAAAATTCACAAGTGAGGAAATAAAGATGGCTGAGAAACAGTTTTAAAAGTGTTCAACATCGTTAATAATTAAGGAAATGCAAATTAAAACCACTTCAAGATATCATCTCACCCCGATAAGGTTGGCTAGGATCAAGAAAACAAATGAAGCACAGAGTATCAGGGTGTGGGCTAAGTCAAGCATATACCCCCCCCACCCCGCCAACTAGAATTGCTAACAGAGTAGTGTCCAAGTGGATTTTTTTGGAGAACCTTCAGAACAGAAAGGGAAGAGTGAATTAGACTTCCAATATATAAACAAAATTGAAAGCCTGAAACCTAGACAAGTCTACACTCCGTAAACAAGGAGAAGCAAGAAAAAATAGGCATCTAAAGGAGGCAAGAAAAGCAAGCCTTCAACACAGTGAAAAGATATTTGCTTTTTTTTCTTTTTTTAAATTTTTATTGAACATATTTCATACAACATTTCTTAATCAAATTTAGACTCATTCCCCCATCCATGCCCACCCCTCATCCTCCTTCCCCCCATCAGAGCTCATGGATTCTGTCATACACAAGTCCTGTCTTGCATCTTTTTCTCAATCTTTTATGACCTTTTTGGTGCACATATTTACCGTTTTGGTCATTTCTTTAAATAGGTTTTTCTCTCTCTTTTTTGTTCCTATTTGATCATATATTATTCCAAAATATGCATATATACACTACACACATAAATCAAAGTTACAAAATCTGAAAATAAACTATAGGTTAATTCCAAAACACATTTAGAGATTCATATTTTAACAGTAAAATTGCATGCAGATAAAAAGAAGTATAACTTCACATTCTCTCTTTTATCTAGAATATGAATATTAGTATTCCTATATGATAGAACACACCATAGGATTACATAATGATAAATTATGAATGGTTGTAGCATGTATAAATAAAAGGAGAAAATATTATTTTACAAAATATTTTAACTGCTAAATATAACCTTTTTTAGGGGAAATTTTTATTAAAATTAATGCAAAATGTAAATCATTATATATGTATGCACATTTATTTGAATACAATGTGTGGTTTTTTTGATTATTTAATAATAGGTCATGAGTAATGAATACAGGCATCCTTCATGTAAAAGCAATTTGCAAGTAGCTATGCCCAAACTTATACAACCTGAGCCCCCCTTGTGCAGCTGGGGGAGCTTATATGTATTATCAAGTTGATCAAATAAGAGCCCAGTCTATGTTTCTGTAGTTTTGTAGTTCACTCCAATAGCAGCCCTTACATTCTACCTTGCCCCCTTTCCCGCAGATTGTTCCCCAGGCTTTAGAAGAGGGAAACAAGTGGGCGAGAAGTCAAAGAGTCTACTGAAAGGACATTTGTGATTTTCATTGGAATCCAGGCCAAAAAAAGTGGAAACGCACATGCCAGGGACACGATGAAGGGACAACATGGGAAAGGTGCAGGACAATTCCATACCAAGCTCTACCAACCCTGTAGGAGATTGCTACAGTTGGATCCCCCTGGAAGTGACCCAAGAAACAGATGTTGGAGGAACAATTGCAGACCTATTCAGAGAAATTAAAGAATATAAAGAAGTAAGAGAACTAAGGACAGAGAATGAAAAACTCATAAAGGACATAGAGGGAGACAATGACAAACTTCAGAAAGAGCTAAAGGGAGAGAATGACAAACTCCAGAAACAACTAGAGGGAGAAAATGACAAACTCCGGAAGGAAGTAGAAACACTGAAAAAGGAAGATAAGTAAGGAGCACCAAGAAGAGACGGAGAAGCTCCAAAAGGAAATGGAAATACTAAAAAAAATCACAGGATAAAATGAAAAAGTAAATAGAACACCCATCCAATCAAGAAGAAAGGAATGGAAAAATCCTCAGAAATAGAATGGAGGAAGCAGAACAAAGAATATCAGACCTGGAAGATAACACAGAGCAACTAAAGAGCTCAAATAAATATTATGAAAAAATTTTAAATACACAAAAGTGGAACAACCAGGAAATATGGGATACTATGAAAAGATCAAACCTCCACATCATAGGAACACAGGAAGGAGAAGAATCTCAAGAGAATAGTATTGATCATATCTTCAACAGAATGATAGATGAAAATTACCCCAAACTAAAATAGACAAACGCATACAAGTACAAGAAGCACATAGAACTCCAAACAGAGAAGATCATAAAAGAAATACTCCATGCCATATCATAGTTAAAATGCTAGACCCCCAAAACAAAGACAAAATTCTGAAAGCTACCAAATAAAAACAACAAGTCACTTCCAAGGGGAGGGGGTCTCTAAAGCTTGTACGGCTTTAAATTTTATTTATTGATATATATGTATGTGTATGTATGTGGGTATGAGTGTTGGTGTGCCTACACCACACACACGTGGAGGAATTGGTTCTCTCCTTCCACCATGTGTGTCCTCATAATTCAAGTCGGATGATCAGGCTTAACAGCAGGCACTGTTATCAACTGAGCCATTACTCAGGGCTCTGGGCTTTTAAAAAAAATCTGTGCACAGCACCACTTCAGACCTGTTAAGACAAAATCTCTTCCAGGCATGGTGGCGCACGCCTTTAATCCTAGCACTTGGGAGGCAGAGGCAGGCAGATCTTTGTGAGTTCAAGGCCAGCCTGGTCTACAGAGCGAGTTCCAGGACAGCTGGGGCTAACTGGGGAGACCCTGTCTCAAAAAGACCAAAAAAAAAGACAAAATCTCTAGAGTCAGGGCCCAGTTGTCAGTGCTTTATAATTCCCCAGGTAGTTGATAAACACAGTATAGGCTGAGCACGATAGGCTCAGTCTATGCAGCCCCATGGTTGCACAGGAGCAGCTCTGAAAGTGGATCACAAAATGGAGCAGTGTGAGGTCATAATGGACTAGTGTGTGGGCACAATGTAGGAGTGTGATGCCAACAATTGAGACAGTATATTTGGCAAAAGGAGACACTGTGTAGGACAATTGGGACCCATGTGATGGAAATTGGAGCAGTGTGAGGGCACAGTAGAGGGTGTGAGGCACAAATGGAGCAATGTGATGACACAATGGAGCAGTGTGATTACACGATGGAGCAGGTTGATGACACAATGGAGCAGTGTGAGGGCAAAATGGAGAATCATGAGGGCACAATAGAGAAGTGTGAAGGCACAATTGAGCAGTGTGATAACACAATGGAGCAGTGAGAGTGCTCAATTGATCAGGGTGACGGCACAAGGGAGCAGTGTGATGACACAATGGAGCACTGTTGGGGCACAATTGAGCAGTGTGAGGGTGAAGGGAGCAGTGTGGTGCCACAATGGATCAGGGCGATGACACAATGGGGCAATGTGAGGGCACAAAGGAGCAGTGGGATGGCACAATTGAGAATTGTGATAACAAAATGGGGCACTGTGAGTGCACAATGGAGCAGTGTGAGGGCACAATAAGCAGTGTGTTGACACAAATAGATCAGTGTGATGACAAAATGGCGGCAATGTGAAGGCACAAGAAGGCGTGTGAATGGCACAATTGGAAGTGTGATAACAAAATGGGGCACGGTGAGGGCACAATGGAGCCAGTGTTGAGGGGCACGAATTGAGCAGTGTGATAACACAATGGAGAGAGTTGATGGAAATGAAAGTGACGGTGATGGAAGAAGACAAGTGGATGAGGCATGGAATTGGGGCACAATGAGCAGTGTGTGAGGCAGGGACATTGGAGGTGACTGATCGTTGTGCAGACACATTGGGCAAGTGTTTGGGCAAACATGGAGCTTGTGTTGGCACAATTGTGCTGTTGATACACAAGTGGTCATTTTGTTGAGGGCACATGGAGCAGTTGTGGCAAAGGAGCATGTGTGCAAAGTGACGAGGATGGTGTAGCACGAATTGTAGGCAGTGGTGATAACACGGAGTGAGTGTGCACAATGGAGCAGGGTTGATCAAAAGGAGAGTGTGATGCAATTTAGAGCAGTACTGATGGGCAATAATTGAGCCATGTTATGGGACAATGGAGCATGTGAATGAAACAATGTTGCAAAAGTGAGGGCACAATTATGCACTGTGAGGGCAACAAGTGGAGCAGATTATGTATGGCACAATGGAGTGAGTGATCACACAATAGGCAGAGTGATTTCATATGGTACCAGTTGTGTGGGGCATCAATGGAGCAGTTGTGATGGCACAATGGAGGCAGTATGTTGGCACAAAGGAGCAGTGTGAGTGCACAACGGACCCGGTGATGGGAAAATGGACTAGTATGAGGGCACAGTAGACCAGTGTGAGGCCAAAATGGAGCACTGTGATGACACAATATACAGGGTGATTGACACAATGGAAGCAGGGTGATGACACAAGGAGCATGTGAGGACCACATTGCGAGAATCGTAGGACCACAATGACGAGCAATGGAGGCACAATTGCAACAGTGGATGAACATTGAGCATGACAATGGAGCAGTGAGAGTGCACAATGGAAGCCAGGGTGACGGCACAAGGGAGCAGTGGTTGAGGACAAATGGAGCTGTGGGGCCACAATTGACAGTGTGAGGGCGAAGGGAGCAGTGTGTGCCACAATGGATCAGTGAGAATGAATGACAAGATACAATGAAGCAACGAGGGCAACAATGGAGCATGGTGAGGGCACAATAGAAGTTGTGTGTTATTGCCACAACTGATCAGTGTGATACACAATGGGTGCAATGTGAGGCACATTAGTAGGAGACACAATTCGTATGTGAGTCACAAATTGAGAAGTGTGATAACAAAATGGGGGCATCTGTGAGGCACAACATGGAGCAGTGTGAGGGCCCAATTGGAGCAGTGTGATGAACCAATGGAGCAGTGTTAGGGAACAATGGCTATGTGAAGGATCACAATGGAGCAGTGTGGATTGACACAATGGAGCAGTGAGAGTGCACCATGGAGCAGGTGGATGGCACAAGGGAGCAGTGTGATGACAAAATTTAGCAGTCTGAGGGCATAATGGAGCAGTATGATGACATAATGAGCACGTGAGGGTCACAAATTGGACAGTGTGAGGGAAACAATGGAGCAGTGTGAGGATAATGAGCAGTGTGTCGGCATAGGACAGTGTGAGGAACAATGGAGCAGTGTAAGGCAAATGGAGTAGTGATGACAAAATTGAGCAGTGGTGAGAGCACAAATGGAGCATGTGATGGCACAATGGAGCAGTGTGATGATCACAATGGAGGACTGTGAGGTCTCAGTAGTGCAGTGTGAGTGCACAATTGAGCAGTGTCAGGACAATGGACACATGGAAGCGTGTGAATAATGCACAATGGAGCAGTGTGATCAGGCAACAATGGAGCAGTGTGATGACACAATGGAGCACTTGTGAGAGCAAAAGTGAGCAGTGTGAGAGCACATGGAGAGTGTGATGGCAACAATGGAGCAGTGTAATGGCACAATGGAGCAGTGTGAAGACACAATGGAGCAGCGTGAGGGCGACAAAGTTGACAGCAGGGCACAATGGAGCCAGTGGTGATGGAGACATGGAGCAGTGTGAAGGGGACAATTGGAGCAGTGTGAGTGCAACAATTAGCCAGTGTGAGGGCACAGTGGAGCAGGTGAGGGACGACAGGGCACAATGAGCAGGGTGAGGCAGGCAGGGTTACAAATGGAGCACGGTGAGAAATGATGTTGTGAGTATGGACACGTAGCATGGAGCAGTGTGATGAGCAAAATGGAGCACTGTGAGGGACAATGGGCCTGTGGAGAATGGAGCGTTGGCACGGGCGAGCAGAGTGGGTCCAAATGTGCACGTGAGATGGCAAATTGAGCACAAGAGAGTCACAATGAGAGCACGCGACAGCAATTGGGCAAATAGACCAAAGTGACAATGGGCAAGTGAGGAAAATAGTGGAGCAGTGTGTGGACACTAAGGAGCAGTGTGACAGCACAACTTGAGAAGTGATGACAGTTGCAGTGTGATGGCCAAAGGCACAGTGTGATGGCATGTTGGAGAGTGTGATGACACAGATTGGTGCACTGTGAGGCACAATTGGAGAGCCAGTGTGAGGGCACAATGGGAGTTAGAGTGTTCACACAATGGAGCAAACGTGTGGTCACAATGGACCAAGTTTCTGGGGCAATGAGCAGTGTGATGGCACAAATGGAGCAGTATATATGGCTTAAAGGAGGCAGTGTGAGTGCACAAATGGAGCTTGGTGATGGCACAATGGAAGCAGTGGTTTGAGTGCACAATGGATGCAGTGGTGAGTGCACAATATAGCAGTGTGAGCGCCTAATGGAGCAGCGTGATGGCAAAATGGAGCAGTGTGAGGGCACAATAGAGCACTGTGAGGGTACCGTGGAGCAGTGTGAGGGCACAAGTGATCAGTGTGGGAGCACAAATGTGCACTGTGATGGCAGAATGGAGCAGTTGTTGGCGACAATGGAGTACGTTTGTGCACATGGAGATTGCACAATGGAGCATAGTGAGGAAAATGTGGAGCAGTGTGTGAACAATAAGGAGCAGTGTGCCAGCACAATAGAGCAGGGTGAGGGCCCAAAGAGCAGTGTGATGGCACTTTGGAGCAGATTGAGGAAACAATTGTGCACTGTGAGGGCACAGTGGAGTAGTGGGATGGCACAGATGGAGTAGAGTGATCACAAAATGGAGCAGTGTGAGGTCATAATGGACCAGTGTGTGGGCACAATGGAGGAGTGTGATGCCACAATGGAGCAGTGGTATGTNCATCACAGTAATCCATTGTATCATCACACTGCTCCCTTCTGCCCTCATACTCCTCAATTGTGCCCACACCCTGCTCCATTTGGCCATCAAACTGCTCCATTGTGCCTTCAAACTTCTACATTATGCCCTCACAGTGTTACATTGTGCCCAAACAATGCTCCATTCTGTCAATTCACTGCTCAATTGTGCCATCACACTGCTGCATTGTGTCCTAACAGTGCTCTGCTTTGCCCTCTCACTGCTCCATTGTGACATGACCATGCTCTATTGTGCCATATCATTACTCCATTTTCTCATCACACTGCTCAATTGTGTCATCACACTGCTCCATTGTGCCTTTACACTGCTCCAATTTGTACTCACACTACTCCATTGTGCAAACACACTGCTCCATTGTGCCCTCACTTTGCTAAATTTTGCCATCACACTGCTCCATTGTGAACTCACACTGCTCCCTTATGCCCTCAATTTGCTCCTTTGTGCCCTCACAGTGCTCCATAGTGACATCACACTGTTCCATTGTGTCATCACACTGCTCCATTGTGCCATCAAACTGCTCCCTTAAATCATCACCCTGCTACATTCTGTGATCACACTGCTCCATTCTGCCCTAACACTAGTTTATTGTGCCCTCACACTGCTCCCTTTTGCCATCACACTGCCCCATTGCGCCCTCACAGTGCTCCATTATGCCCTCACTTTCTCCTTTTTCCCTCACAGTGCTCTACTGTTACATGACACTCCTCCATTGAGCCAACACAAAGCTCCGTTGTGCCCTCACTCTGCTCCATTGTGTCATTACACAACTCCATTATGCCATCACACTGCTCCATTCTGTAATCACACTTCTCTATGGTGCCCTCACCCTGATCCATTGTGCCATTACACTGCTCCATTCCAGCATCACACTGTTCCATTTTATCATCACACTGCTCCATTCTCCCCTCACATTGCTCCATTGTGCCCTTTTGCTGCTCCATTGTGTCATCACACTGCTCCATTGTGCCTTCACACTGCTACATTTTGTACTGACAATACTCCATTGTGCCAACACACTGCTCCATTGTGCCCTCACTCTGCTCCATTGTGTCATCACACTGCTCCATTGTGCCAACACACTGCTCCATTGTGCCATCACACTGCTCCATTGTGTCATCACACTGCTCCATTGTGCCATCACACTGCTCCATTGTGTCATCACACTGCTCCATTGTGCCCTCACACTGCTCCATTGTGCCATCACCCTGCTCCATTTTGTCTTCACACTGGTCCATTGTGCCCACACACTGCTCCATTGTGCCCTCATGCTAATCCATTGTGCCATCACTCTGCTCCATTGTGTGATCACGCTGCTCCATAGAGTCTTCACTCTGCTCCATTGTGCCATCACACTGCTCCAATTTGCCCTCACAATACTGTTTTCTCATCACATTGCTTCACTGTTTCATCACACAGCTTCATTGTGCAATCACACTGCTCCTTTCTTTCATCCACTGCTCCTTTGTTCCCTCTCACAGCTCAATTGTGCTCCATTGTGTGATCCCACTGCTTCATTGCGCTGTATCAGTACTCCATTCTGTCATTACACTGCTCAAAGGTACAACCACACTGCTTCACTGTGTCATCATGCTGCTCCATTGTGCCATCACACTTCTCCTTTGTGTCATCACACTGCTCCACTGTGCCCTCACACTGCTATCTTGTGTCATCACACTGCTCCATTTTGTCATCTAACTGCTCCACTGTGCAAACACACTGCTTCATTGTGCCCTCACGCAGCTCCATTGTATCATCATATTGCTCCATTGTGCCCTCAAACTGCTCCCTTGTGCAATTACTGTGTTCCTCCGTGGCATCACACTGCTCCACTGTGGCATCACATTGCTCCTTTGTGTAATCACACTGCTCCATTGGCACTCACACTGCTACGTTGTGTCCACACAGTGTTCCATTTGCCCTCACACTGCTCCATGGCATCACACTGCTCCATTGTGTCATCACACTTCTCCATTGTGTCAACACATAGCTCTACTGTGCCCGCACACTGCTTAATTGTGGCCTCACACTGCTCCATTGTGTCATCACACTGCTCCATTGTGTCACCACACTGCTCCATTGAGCCATCACACTGCTCCTTTGTGTCATCCCACTGCTCCATTGTGCCCTCACACTGCACCATTTGTGACCTCACACTTCTCCATTTTGTCCACTCAGTGGTCCTTTGTGCCCTCACACTGCTCCATTGTGCCTTCTCACTGCTCCATTTTGCCCTCACACTGCTGCACTGTGTCATGAAACAGCTACATTGTGCCATAACGCTGCTACATTGTTTCATCACACTGCTCCTTTGTTCCCACTCACCACTCAATTCTGCACTCACATTGCTCCATTGTGTCATCACACTGAGTTATTGTGCCTTTCCAGTACTCCATTCTGTCAACACACTGCTCCACTGTGCCCTCACACTGCTACCTTGTGTCATCACTCTGCTCCATTTTGTCATCCCACTGCTCGACTGTGTAATCAAACTGCTTCATTGAGCACTCACACCATTCCATTGTGCCCTAACACTGCTCCATTGTGTCATCATATTGCTCCATTAGGCCTCCCCACTGCTCCATTGTGCCATCAGACTGCTCCATTGTGTCATCACACTGCTCCTCTGTGTCTTCATTCTGCTCCATTGTGTCATCACAGTGCTCCATTGTGTCAACTCACTGATCCATTGTGTCATCACAATGCTCCATTTTGCCATCACACTGATCCATTGTGTCTTCACACTGCTCCATTGTGCCCTCACACTGCTCCATTGTGTCATCTCACTGCTCCATTGTGTCCCCACAATGCTCTACTGTGCCCTCACACTGCCTCATTGTGCCTTCACACTACTCCCTTGTGTCTTCACACTGCTCCATGTTGTTATCACAGTGCTTCATTGTGTCCTCACACTGGTTCATTGTGCCCTCACACTGCTCCACTGTGCCCACACACTGCTCCATTGTGACATCACACTGCTCCATTGTGACTTCACACTGCTCCATTGTGACTTCATGCTGCTCCTATGTTTCTTCACACCACTCCTTTATGCCATCACACTGCTCCATTTTGCCCTCATGGTGCTAATTTTGTCATCACATTGCTCCATTGTATCATCACACTGCTTCATTGTGCCATCACGGTGCTGAATTGTTTCATCACAGTGCTCCTTTGTTCCCTCTCACTGTTCAATTGTGCACTCACAGTGCTCCATTGTGTGATCACACTGCTTCAGTGTGCCATCAGAGTGCTCTATACTCTCATCACACTGCTCAAAGTTGCAATCACACTGCTCCATTGTGTCATCACACAGCTGCACTGTGTCACCACACTGTTCCACTGTGTCATCACGCTGCTCATTTGTGCCATCACAATTCTCCATTGTGTCATTACACTGCTCCACTTTGCTGTCACACTTCTACCTTGTGTCATTCCACTGCTCCATTTTGTCATCACACTGCTCCAATGTGCAATCACACTGCTTGATTGTGGCCTCAAACCGCTCCATTGTGCACTCACACAGCTCCATTGTCTCCTAACTCTGGGACATTGTGCCCTCACAGTGTTCCCTTGTGCCATCACCCTCCTCCATTGTGCCCTCACACTGCTCCATTGTTAACTCACACTTCTCCATTGTCTCATAACACTGGTAATCTGTGCCCTCACAGTGCTCTCTTAGGTCCTCACACTGATCAATTGTGCCCTAACACCTTTCGATTGTGTCATCACACTGCTCCATTGTGTCATCACACTTCTCAATTGTGTCATCACGGGGCTATATTGTGCCCTCACTCTTGTTCATTGTGTCATCACACGGCTCCAATGTGCCCTCACATGCTGAATTGTGCCCTCACATTGCTCCATTGTTTCATCACGCTGCTCCATTGTACACCCACAATGCTCCATGGTGTCATCACACTGCTCTATTTTGCCATCACCCTGCTCCATTGTGCTCTCACCCTACTCAATTTTGTCCTCACACTGCTCCATTGTGCCCTCACACTGCTCTCTTGTGTCCTCACAGTGCTAAATTGTGTCATCACACTGCTCCACTGTGTCATCACACTGCTCCATTGTGTCATCACATGGCTCAATTTTGCCCTCACACTGCACCATTTGTGCCCTCACACTGCTCCATTTTTTCCACACAGTGTCCATTTGTGCCCTCACACTGCTCCATTGTGCACTCTCTCTGCTCCATTTTGCCCTCACAGTGCTCCATTCTGTCATCACACTGCTCCATTGTGCCCTCACACTGCTCCATTACATGATCACCCTGCCCCATTGTGTCATCTCACTGCTCCATTCTGCCGTCACGTTGCTCCATTGTGCCCTCACACTGCTCCATTGTGACATCACACAGCTCCGTTCTACCCTTACACTGCTCCATTGTGTCATTACACAACTCCATTGTGTCATCACACTGCTCCATTGTGTCTTCACATGGTTCAATTGTGCCATCACACTGCTCTATTGCTTCATTACCCTGCTCCATTGTGTTATAACACTGCTCCATTCTGAACTCACAATGCACTACTGTGCCCTCACCCTGCTAAATTGTGCCATCACACTGGTCCATTGTGCTCTCACACTGATCCATTTTGCCCTCACTTTGCTCCTTTGTGCCCTCACTGTGCTCCACTGTGACATCACACTGATCCATTGTGCCCTAAACCTAATCAATAGTGTACTCACCCTGTGCCATTGTGTCATCACACTGCTCTATTCTGACCTCACACTGCCCCATTTGCCATCACACTGCTCCATTGTCCCCGCACACTGCTCCATTGGGCCAACCCACAGTTCGATTGTGCCCTCCCACTGCTCCATTGTGTCATCAAAAAATTCCATTGTGCCATCACACAGCTCCATTTTGCCATCACACTGCTCCATTTTGACATCACACTGATCCATTACATCTTCATCTTGCTCCATTGTGTCATCACACTGCTCCACTGTGCCTTCACAGTGCTCCATTGTGACATCACAATGCTCCACTGTGTCACCACACTACTCCATAGTGTCATGACACTGCTCCATTGTGCCCTCCCACTGTTCCATTGTGACATCACACTGCTCCATTGTGTCATCACCCTGCTCCATTTTGCCATTACACTGCTCCACTGTTCCCTCGTGCTGCTCCATTGTGCCATCACACTTCTCCATTGTGCTCCGTTCCAGCATCACACTGCTCCATTTTGTCATCATCCTGCTCCATTCTGCCCTCACACTGCTCCATTTTGCCCTCATGCTGCTCCATTGTGCCATGAAACTTCTCCATTTTGCCTTCACAGGGCTCCATTGTACCCAAACGCCGCTCCTTTTTGCCCTCACAGTGCTCCTCTGTGACCTCACACTGCTCCATTGTGTCATCACAGTAATCCATTGTGCCATCACACTGCTCCGTTCTGCCCTCATATTGCTTCATTGTGCCCACCCTCTGCTCCATTTTGCCATAAAACTGCTTGTATCAGTCACTTTTCTGTTGCTGTGATAAAACACCAGACCAAGGAACTTATAAAAGGAAGAGTTTATTTGAGCTTACAATTGGCTGTTCCAGGGAATGAGAGTCCATTGTGGAGGGAGGCGTAGCAGCTGGATCTGGAGCAGCAAACCGAGGGTCACATCTCACAAAGAGCACAGGAAACAGAGAGGGAGCAACTTTAGACCAGGCTTGTTAAGCTCACAGTGACACACTTCCTGCAGCATGGCCACACACCCCAAGACCTCCAAAAACAGCGCCACCAACTGCAGACAAACGTCTGAATACCTAGAGCATATGGGGGACACACATTCAAACCACCACATTCCACTCCCTGACCCCCATAGGCTCTTGACCATATAAAACGCAAAATGCATTTAGTCCAACCTTAAAAGTCCCCACAGTCTTTACCAGTCTCAATGCCATTCAAAAGTCCACAGTCCAAAGTCTCTGAGACTCAGGCCAATCTCCCAAACTGTAAGCTCCTGTAAAATCAAAAGACAAATTACATACTCCCAACATACAGTGGAACCGAATACACATTCCCATTCCAAAAGGGAGGAATAGGGGCATAGTGAGGAA
>VZQC01013833.1:924047-940337 GCA_009823505.1 Rhizomys pruinosus
CTGTTCCATTGTGCCATCTCTCTGCTCCATTGTGCCATCACGCTGCTCCATTGGTTCACCACAGTGCTCCACTGTGCCCTCACACTGATCCATTGTGTCATACACTGCTCCATTGTGTCATCATAATGCTCCATTGTTCCCTTAGTCACTGCTCTATTCTGACCACACACTGCTCAAATATATCATCACTCTGCTCTATTTTGCCATCACACTGCTCCATTGTGCCCTCACAGTGCTGTATTGTGCCCTCACGCTGCTAAATTCTGTCATCACACTGCTCCATTGTGCCATCACACTGCTCCATTGTGCCCTTACAGTGCTCTATTGTGCCCTCACTCTGTTCCATTGTGCCATATCTCTGCTCCATTGTGCCATCACGCTGCTCCATTGGTTCACCACAGTGCTCCACTGTGCCCTCACACTGATCCATTGTGTCATACACTGCTCCATTGTGTCATCATACTGCTCCATTCTGCCTTACCACTGCTCCATTGTGCCATCACACAGCTCCATTGTTCCCTCACACTGCTCATTTGTGCCCTCACACTGCTCCATTGTGTCGTCACTCTGCTCCATTGTGCCATCAGTGTGCTCCATTGCATTAACACAGTGCTACATTTTGTCATCAAACTGCTACACTCTGCCCTCACAATGCTCAATTGTGCCCTTTGTTGCTCCATTTTGCCATCACACTGCTCCATTGTGCCCACACAGTGCTTCATTTTGCCCTCACAGTGCTCAATTGTGACATCACACTGCTCCATTTTGTCATTACTCTGCTCCATTTTGTCATCACACTGCTCTGTTGTGCCCTCACACTGCTCCATTGTATTATCACATGGCTACTTTGAGCCATCACACTCCTCCATTGTGCCCTCACACTGGTGCATTCGGTCCTCACAGTGCTCTATTGTGCCCTCACCCTGCTCCATTTGGTAATTGCCCTGCTCATTTGTGTCATCACATTGCCCCATTGTGCCCTCACACTTCTCCATTATCTCCTCACACTGCTCCATTTATCCAACACACTGTTCCATGGTGCCATCACGCTGCTCCATTGTGTCACCACACTGCTCAATGTTGCTCTCACCCTGCTCCATTGTGTCATCACACTGCTCCATTGTGCCCTCACACTGCTCCATTGTGCCATCACTCAGCTCCATTGTTCCCTCAGACTACTCCATTGTGCCCTCACACTGGTCTATTACATCATCACACTGCTCCTTTGTGAAATCACACTGTCCCTTGTGCACTAACCCTGCTCATTTGAGTCATCACTATACTCCATTGTGCCCTCACACTGCTCCATGGTGTCCTCACACTGCTTCCTTTTGTCATAACACTGCTCCATTGTGTCATCACGATGCTAAATTGTGACATCACACTGCTGCATTGTGCCCTGACACAGTTCCACTGTGCCATCACACTGCTCCATTGTGTCATCACTATGCTCCTTTGTGTCATCACTCTGCTCCAATGTGCCATCACACTGCTCCATTTCATCATCACACTGCTTGATTTTGTCATCAAATTGCTCCAATTTGCCGTCAGTTTGCTAATTTGTGTGCTCCCAGTGCTCCATTTTGCCATTACACTGCTCCATTATGTCAACACTCTGCTACATTGTGTCATTACCCTGCTCCATTGTGGCAACACAATGCTCCATTTTGCCCTCACACTGCTTTATTGTGTCCTCACACTATGGTATTGTGATCTCACAGTGCTCCATTTTTCCCTCACACTGCTACATTGTGCCCTCACACTGTCCCACTGTGTCATCACCCTGCTCAATTTTGTCATCACACTGATCCACAGTGTCATCACACTGCCCCCCATTGTGCCCTACCACTGCTCCACTGGGCCCTTGCGCTGCTGCATTGGGCCCTCACACTCCTATGTTGTGTCCCCACATTGCTCCATTATGTCATCATGCTGATCCATTGTGTCATCACACTTCTACATTTTGCTCACATGTTGCTCCATTGTGCCCTCACTCTGCACCTTTGTCCCATCACCCTGCTCCTTTGTGCCATCATAATGCTCCATTGTGGCATCACACTGCTCCATTGTGCCCTCACACTGTTCCATTGTGCCATCACACTGCTCCATTTTGCCATCACCATGCTCCATTGTGTCAACACACTGCTCCATTGTGCCCTCACACTGCACCATTGTGTCATCACGCTGCTCAATTGTGTCAT
This sequence comes from Rhizomys pruinosus, assembly GCA_009823505.1. Taxonomy (NCBI): domain Eukaryota; kingdom Metazoa; phylum Chordata; class Mammalia; order Rodentia; family Spalacidae; genus Rhizomys; species Rhizomys pruinosus. The sequence goes on from VZQC01013833.1 coordinate 926,249, forward strand.
CTCACTGCTCCGTTGTGCCCTCAAACTGCTCCATTTTGCCATCACACTGCTCCATTATGCACCTACACTGCTCCTTTCTGACATAACACTGCGCCATTGTCTCATCACACTGCTCCGTTGTGCCGTCACACCACTCCATTGTGTCATCACATGGCTATTTTGAGCCATCACAGTCCTCCATTTTGCCCTCACACTGCTGCATTGTGTCCTCACAGTGCTCTATTGTGCCCTCACCCTGCTCAATTTGGTAATCGCACTGCTCATTTCTGTCATCACATTGCTCCATTGTGCCCTCACGCTGCTCCATTTTCTCCTCACCCTGCTCCATTGTTCTAACACACTGCTCCACTGTGCCATCATGCTGCTCCATTTTGTCACCACACTGCTCAATTATGTCCTCACCCTGCTCCATTGTGTCATCACACGGCTATTTTGAGCAATCACACTCCTCCATTGTGCCCTCACACTGCTAAATTGTGCCCTCACACTCTCCCAGTGTCTCATCACCCTGCTCAATTTTGTCATCACAGAGCTCCACAGTGTCATCACACTGCCCCATTGTGCCCTTCCACTGCTCCACTGGGCCCTTGCGCTGCTGCATTGGGCCCTCACACTCCTACGTTGTGTCCTCACATTGCTCCATTATGTCATCATGCTGATCCATTGTGTTATCACACTTCTACATTTTGCCCACATGCTGCTCCATTATGCCCTCACTCTGCTTCTTTGTGCCATCACACTGCTCCATTGTGCCATCATACTGCTCCATTTTGGCCTCACACTGCTCCATTGTGGCCTCACACCGTTCCATTGTGCCATCACACTGCTCCATTGTGCCATCACCATGCTCCATTGTGTCAACACACTGCTCCATTGTGCCCTCACAGTGCACCATTGTGTCATCATACTGCTCCATTTTCCATCACACTGCTCCATTGTGCACTCACACTGCTCCATTGTGTCATCCCTTTGCTCCAATGTGCCCTCACTGCTACGTTGTGTCCTCACACTGCTTCATTTTGTCATAACGCTTCTCAATTGTGTCATCACGATGCTACACTTTGACATCATGCTCCTTCATTGTTCCCTGACACTACTCCCTTGTGCCATCACACAGCACCATTTTGCATTCACACTGCTCATTTCTGTCATCACACAGCTCCATTTTGTAATCACACTGCTCCCTTGTTCCCTCACACTGCTCTATTTCTCCCTCACACTACTCCATTCTGTCATCACTCAGCTCTATTTTGCCATACACTGCTCCATTGTGCCCTCACAGTGCTGCATTGTGCCCTTACACTGCTCCATTTTCTCATCCCACTGCTCAATTGTGCCATCACACTGCTCAATTGTGCCATCACCATGCTTCATTGTGTCAACATACAGTTCCATTGTGCCCTCACACTGCTCCATTGTGTCATCACACTGCTCAATTGTGTCATCTCACTGCTCCATTGTTCCCTTGCACTGCTCCATTGTGCCATCACATGGCTCCATTATGCACTCACACTGCTCCTTTGTGTCATAACACTGCTCCATTGTGTCATCACACTGCTCCATTATTCCCTCACAGTGCTCCATTGTGCCTTCACACTGCTTCATTGTGTCATCACTCTGCTCCATTGCGCCATCACACTGCTATGTTGTGCCATCACAATGCTACATTGTGTCATCACAGTGCTCCATTGTTCTCTCAAACTGCTCCATTGGGCCCTCACTCTTCTCCATTGTGCCATCACACTACTCATTTTTGTCATCACATTGCTATATTGTGCCCTCACACTGCTACACTCTGCCCTCACGCAGCTCAATTGTCACAACACACTGAGGTATTGTGCCCTCACACTACTCCATTCTGCCATCACACTGCTCCATTTTGTCATCACACTGCTCCATTGCATCATCACTCTGCTCCATTCTGCCGTCACACTGCTCCATTGTGCCTTCTCACTGCTCTCCTTTGCCCACACAGTGCTCCAATTTGCCCTCACTTTGCTACTTTGTGCCCTCACAGTGCTCCATTGTGACATTACACTGTTCCACTTTGTCATCACTCAGTTCCTTCGTGTCATTACATTGTTCCATTATGCCCTCACAATGCTCCATTATGCCATCACACTACTTTTTGTCATCACATTGCTATATTCTGCCCTCACATTGCTCCACTGTGCCCTCACCCAGCTCCATTGTGCCAACACACTGAGCCATTGTGCCCTCACACTACTAAATTTTGCCATCACACTGCTCCATTGCTTCATCAATCTGCTCCATTTTGCCCCATTGTGCCCTCATGCTGCTCCATTGTGCCATCTCACTGCTCCCCTTTGCCCTCACAATGCTCCAATTTGCCCTCACTTTGCTACTTTGTGCCCTCACAGTGCTCCATTGTGACATTACACTGCTCCATTGTGTCATCACTCACTTCCTTTGTGTCATTACACTGCTCCATTGTGCCCTCACACTGCTCTACTGTGTTGTCACACTGCACTATTGTGATCTCACAGTGCTCCATTGTGCCCTCACAATGCTCCATTGTGCCCTCACACTGCTCAATTGTGTCATCACACTGCTCCATAGTGCCATCACACTGCTGCATTGTGCTGTCACACTGCTCCACTGTTCCCGCACGCTGCTCAATTTTTCCCACACACTCATCCACTGTGTCCTCACACTGCTCCATTTTGTCATCAGGCTGCTCCATTGTGTCATCACGCTTCTACATTGTGCCCACACGCTGCTCCATTGTGCCCTCACTCTGCTCCTTTGTGACAACACAATGCTCCATTGTGCCCTCACACAGGTCCATTGTGTCCTCACACTGCTTCATTGTGTCATCACACTTCTCTGTTGTGTCATCATGCTGCTCCATTGTGTCATAATGCTTCTAATTTGTGCCCACACGCTGCTCCATTGTGCCCTCACACTGCTCCTTTGTGCTATCACACTACTACATTGTGCCATCATTCTGCTGCATTGTGGCATCACACTGTTCAATTGTGCCCTCACACTGCTCCATTGTGCCAACTCACTGCTCCATTGTGCCCACACAATGCTCCAATTTGCCCTCACTTTGCTACTTTGTGCCCTCACAATGCTACATTATGTCATTACCCTGCTCTATTGTGCCCTCACAATTCTCCATTGTGTCCTCACACTGCTCTATTGTATCCTCACACTGCACCATTCTGATCTCACAGTGCTCTGTTGTGCCCTCACACTGCTAAATTTTTCCCACACACTGGTCCATTGTGTCATCACCCTGCTCAATTTTGTCATCACACTGCCCCATAATGTCCGCACACTTCCCCATTATGCCCACACAATGCTCACTTGTGCCTTCACACTGCTCCATAGTGTGATCACACTGCTCCATTGTGCCCTCCCAATGCTCCATTGTGTCATTACTCTGCTCAATTATGTCATCTCAATGCTCCATTGTGCCCTCACACTGCTCCATTATACCATTTCCTGACTCTATTATGCACTCACAGTGCTCCTTTGTGTCACACTGCTCCATTGTTCCCTCACATTGTTCTATTGTGCCCTCTCACTGCTCCATTGTGTCATCACTCTGCTCCTTTGTGCCATCACACTGCCCCATTGTGCCCTCACACTGCTCCATTGTGCCCTCACACTATTCCATTGTGTCATCACCCTTCTCCATTGTGTCATCATGCTGGTCTCTTGTGTCATCATGCTTCTACGTTGTGCCCACACGCTTCTACGTTGTCCCCACATGCTGCTCCATTGTGTCCTCACACTGCTCCTTTCTTCCATCACACTGCTCCATTGTGCTATCATACTGCTCCATTGTGGCAACACACTGCTCCATTGTGTCATCACTCTGATCCATTGTGCCATCAACCTGCTACATTGTGCTATCACACTGCTCCATTTTGTCATCGCAATGCTCCATTGTGCCTTCACACTGCTCCATTGTGCCCTCACATTGCTCCATTGTGCCCTNAAAAAAAAAAAAAGACACAAGGTAATGGAATGCATTAGAAAACAATGTCCATCTTTTTGTCTTGATTTTTTTGCTGTCTTCAAAAAAACACATCTCACCATCAAGTACAGGCACTATGGAAAGGTGAAAGGATGGAAAAATATTACAAACTCTGGTGAATCTAATTTCATAAAAATAGTACTATAGGACTATGGAACACAGCGCAACCCCAGCTCAGTAGTAGTAAGTGACTCCAGCACCCCACTATCTCCAATAGATTGATCAACTGGGCAAAGAAGAAACAGAGAGACATCTGAATTAAATGACATCTTCCATCAAATGAACCTAACAGACATCTGCAGAATATTCCACCCAAGTTCTAAATAGTACACTTTCTATTCAGCATCCAATGGAAGTGTCTCTAAAATTGACCACATAATGGGGCACAAAATAAACCTCAAATAATACAAAAAAATGGAATAAGTCCATGTATTCTGTCAGAAGACAATGCACTATATCTTAAAATCAACACTAAAGAATCTCTGGTAACTGCATGAACTAATGGAGATTAAACAACATGTTCCTGAATGATGAATGGGTCAAATAGTAAGTAAAATAGAAAGAAATGAAAGTGTTTCTGTAATTTAATGAAAATAATGAATAATAAAACAAAACTGGGATTCCTTAAAAGCAGTGCTAAGAGGGAAGTGTCTAGCTCTAAGTGCCTATATTCAAACTCAGATAGAGCACATGTAAATGACTTAACAGTACAACTGATGACTCTGGAAAGGGAAAAACAAACCAAACCAAACCCAAAGCTAGGAGAGGAGAAGAAATAACAAATATCACAGCAGAAATTAATAAAACAGAAAACAAAGAAAACAATACAATGAATTAATGAATCTAAGCGATGGTTCTTTGAAAAGTTAAAAAAAGACAGACTGGCCGGGCATGGTGGCGAACGCCTTTAATCCTAGAACTTGGGAGGCAGAGGCAGGTGGATATCTGTGAGTTCAAGGCCAGACTGGTCTACAGAGTGAGTTCCAGGACAGCCTGAGCTACAGGGAGACCCTGTCTCAAAAAGACCAAGAAAAAAAAAAAGACTAACACTTTGCCCAGTTAACCAGAAGGAAAGAAACAATAAAGAATGAAGAAAGAAAGAAAGAAAAATTTCACTTCAGGTTCTGGTCTCTTGTTACTTACAGCTGATTCTCCAGCCCCAGCTGACCAGAACCCACAGGTTACACAGTCCTGATGATCTCTGCTCTCCTTTGAAACTAGAAACTTCAAAAGCCAGGCCTCCATCTTCTACAACTCCTTCAGCAAAACTGCTCCAAGCTCCACAGCAATGATCTTTAGGCATTCAATGATCTTCCCAGCCCAAAGTTCCAAACGCCTCCACAATCCTTCCCCAAAACACCAAGGTCAGGTCTGTCACAGCAATACCCCACTCGTCGGGTACCAATTTCTGTCGTAGTTTGTCTTTCCTTGCTGTGAACCCCAGAAACACTCTGAAACAGCAACCAACTTGGGGAGGAAAGGGGGTTTATTCAGTCAGCTTACACCGCCTGGGTCACAGTTCATTACTTAGGTAGCCCAAGGTAGGAATTCAGTGCAGGAACCTGGAGGCCGGATCTGAAGCACAGGCCATGGAGGGGTGATGTTCACTGGCTTGCTTACTCCTCTGGCTCATGCCTGGCCTGCCTTCTTATACTGTGCACTGCTCAACAATCAAGAGCAATAACCACAGGATGTGCCAACAGGCCAGTCCAATGGACAAATTCCCCAACTGAGGCCTCCCTCAACCAGTAGTGTCAAGTTGACCTAAAGCTATCCAGCACGACTGGGCGAGAGGTCTGTGTATCTTGTTAATTTGGATTTCTCTCAAAGAACGAATTTTGGGATCAGTGATTTTTAATGTATGAGTTGAGATTCTTTGTTTTCTATTTCATTGCATGCTCTGCTGCGTATTTTTTTTAGTTTCTTTTTTTGGCTGCTGCATTTAGGGTCATTTGTTTGTTGTCCTCTCAGTTTTTAAGCTGCCATTCAGATCATTCACTTGTGCTCTTTCGTTTTTTTAATGTAGGCAACTAAACCTATAAAACGGTTCCCTATTAGGACTGGCTTTTTAAAGTGTCCCCATAGGTTTTGCTTGTTGTATTATCATTGTCATTCAGTTCAGGAATGTTTTCAATTTCTTCTTTTATTTTGGCGTTACCATTCAATTATTCAGGGAGAAGTGTTTGTTTTAGATCTCCAGGTGTTCTTGTAGGGTTAGGGTTTATCCTGTGTTGATATTGAGTTTATTACACGGTGGTCTGATAGAATGCATGAGATTTTTAAAATTCATTTTTGTATTTTGTTGAGTTTTTTGCCCTGTGTCCCAGTATGTGGTCTATTTTGGAGAATTTTTCTGTGAGGTGCTGACTAGAAAGTGTATTCCTGTGTTTGGGGGAAATATTCGACAGATGTCTGTGAGGATCCATTTGTGTATTGTATCATTCAGTTTCAAATGTCTCTCTGTTTTTATCCTTGTCCTGTTGATCTGTCTAAAGGACTTAGTGGGTTATTGAGGTCCCCTACTATGAATGTATTGTGGTTTATCTGTGCCTTGAGATCTGAAGAATTGTCTTGATAAAGTTTGGTGTGCACTGGCGTTTGGTGTGTAGATATTCATGATTGTGAAAAAAAATTTTTTCCTTCACGTTCATTTGTTGCTTTAATAAAGATTAGTGGCCCTCTTTGTCTCTTTGAATTTCTTAGGTTGCTTGAAATCTCTTGTGTCTGATATAAAAAAAAAAAGAATAGCAACACCTGCTTTCTCTTTTTCGGTACCATTTCTTGGAATATATTTNTTAGTACTCCTTTAATTTCCTTTTCTTCCCTTATTGCCCTAGCAGGTGTTTCAAGCACCATATTGAAGAGGAGTGCTGACGGGGGGCGGGGGGCAACCTTGCTGAGTTTCCACCTCTTCTCCATTTTGGATGATTTTGGCTGTGGGTTTTCTGTATATGGCTTTGATTACATTGAGGAATGATCCCTCCAAACCAATTCTCTCTCAGACTTTAAGGATGAAAGGGTGATTTTATTTCAATCAGCTGCATATTTGCACTTTATTAGTTCCTGTCACAACTTGATGCTGATCTCTTTTTGAGATTTTCTGTTTTGTTTTGTTGTGGGAGTGTTTCCTCCCTTAAAATTTGATTAAGAACTGTCATATGAAATGAATAAAAGCTCTTTGGGTTCTTTGTGTATTCTTTAAGATCTTTGGTCATGTTTATGATTAATCATTCTTTAAATTCTGCATCATGAGGTTCCTTCAGGTGGTTCTTGTGTCAAAACTAGTGGGTATGTTTGGGCACATATTCTCTTTGTTTTTTTTCTATTGAGCGTTTGAATTGCAGTTTGAGCTTATGGCTGTCTTTTGTTGGTTGTCTGATAGGAAATTCTATTCTTCTTTAGTTGAACTTTGATTCTGTTTATTTTGTTGATGTTACATGGTTCCTTTTTGTTCTGGGTGAAAAGTTAGTATGAGTTTCAGGTTCTCACAGGGTAGTAGACAGGTTTGAATAGTAGGCAGCTCTGTGGTAGGCAGAGCAGGAGGGAAAGCAAGAATGTGGAGGGTGTGACAACCAAGCTGAAGGACTGATATCGTCTGGGTGCAGAGGGTCAAGGCTGGCTTAGGACTGCGGTACAGAACTCGGGGTGGGAAGAGCAGGACTGTCCTGGACCAAGACTCCAAGGGGAACCCAGTGCAGGGAGAGAGTGGGGCTGCTCAGGCTGCAGAGGATCAAGGTGCATTTGATGGGATCTGACTGACCAGGGTAGGAGGCAGCTCCGTGGAAGGCAGATCAGGAGTCCATGGGTAAGGGGGTGGGTGGGGACAGCCTCTGGAGGGTCTGACAATTAGAGGATTAAGCTGGTCTGGGTTAGGAAGCTACGCCAGGGATCACAGGTGGAAAATAGGCCCAAAGGTAGAAGGGGAAAAATGCAGGGACAAAGTGAAGTCGTGATCCATGGAGCTGAGCATCCTGAGCTGCTGAAGGATCAATGATTTGTGACAGGCTGTGTGTTGTGTTTGTTGGTTTGGTTTCAGTCCAAAACCTATGAATCAGCACCAGGCAGTGGGTGATGAGGTGATGGAGTGTAGGAAGATGCTGCCTCCCTCTCAGGAGATGGAAAGGACTGTGGATTCACTGCAGGATCCACACTTCACTAAACTTGTCCCAGTGCAGTTGCCCATGTGCAGCTATTAGTGAAAGAAATCAGGAAAAGCCAGGAGAGATGGGGTGACAGGAGCAAGGTCCCGAAAGATGTTTGCGGTCAGCCTGGGACACAGCTGAGAGCTGGACAGATAGAATGTTCACCAGCCATGTCCCAGATTCCATACCCAAAAACATGTCTTTAAAAAATCCCCATGCACATCCCCACAGACTATGACATGGGAAAACAGACATCACAGATCACTTTAGTCTCAGGAATCAGGAAGGCTTCTGTGGTTTATCCAGGAGGCTCGCCAAGTCCATTCCTTATAAGGAAGAGTGGAGGCAGGAGAGCTGGAGACAGAGATGGAGGGGTGAGGAAGGAGGTAGAGAGAGGGGCTTCAGGAGGCCACACTGCTGTCTTCACATGTGAGGAAGGGGCTGCAGCCCAGGAGAGTAGGTGTCTGCTGGAGGCTGAAATGACGAGGGCACAGAATGTCCTGACCGTGTCCAGGAAGCACACAGGCCCATGACAGCTGGGTTTCTGTTGGTCGATGTCACTGTTTGTGGCACTTGTCACAGCATCAATAGAAAATGAATGGAAGCACAGTCACCTGGTCTAACCTGGAGCCATGAGCGTGAGGGACGAAGACTTGGCAGGACTGGACGTTGGCAGGGAGCTCTGTGAGCTGCTTTCCTGCTCCCTGCATCAGGACAGACAGCACTCAGATTGAGAGAACATTCTTTTTTAATTTTTTAACTTTTTATGTGTATGAATGTGCTGTCTGCATGTAGGTTGGTGCACCCATTTCAAGCAGTGCCACAGAGGTCAGAAGAGGGTGTGGCATTCCCCTGGAACTGGAGTTAAAGATGGTTCTTATGTGGATGTTGGGAATCTACCCCGGGTCCTCTGCAAAAGCAGTCAGCACTCTTAACCACTGAGCCATCTCTCCAGCCCCAAGAGAACATTCTTGAATGCAAGCATGACTTTGTTTATGGGAATGTGGAATATGATCCAAGAGACTAGGTGAGGATGTCACCTTCCAGGGAGCTCAGGAAGGATTCTGAGTAGTCAAGTATGTGGAGAAGGCAGCAAGTGACTGTCTGTGGACAGATTTGGAAGGGGACATGAGGTCCAGTCACTGTATAGAGGGTCACGTGGAGAGTGTAGTAGATCTGTGTACACCAACTCTTTGGTATGGCATGTCCTGTTCTGGCCTCTGCACAGAGGTTAACACACATGGCACACCCATGTACACATGCACAGTGCTGTGGACAGGAGGGATGACCAGTGAGAACCAGCCAGGAGCAGTGTGGACAATGATGGGGCAGGACAGGTGGGGGCCCTGAGCAGCCTCAACAGGGCTCTCTGGGGACCAGAATCTGGTTCTGTTTACATGTTGTTATTCTTAAAATGCATCCACAAAGATAATGACAGAGCAGTGACCTTCAGACACTGGAGAAACTCAGCATCCACACCACCCTGAATATTTGAAGTCTGAGGACAGTAATCACTCTCCTGACTTCAGGACTCAAGAATCTCACCATCGTGTGCCCGGGCTCTGACTCCCACCCTGGCTCCAACTCCCAGATCTTGTCTCAAAGGAAAAAATATTTCTGGAGAAACTTATAGGTAATGTTTCCTTTCCATAAGGAAGATCTGTCCTGTAATTCCCTGTGAAGCCCTGGAAATGGATAGATAGCTCAGCCATTAGGAAAGCTTGCTGCTCTTCCATAGGACCCGAGTTTGACTCCCAGCATCCAGGTTGGGAAGCCGTAAGTGCCTATAATACCATCTCCGTGGAATAGCATGTCCTCTTCTGACTTCTGCAGAGAGGTTAACACCCATTTACACATGCACATATAAACATACAAACACTGAGAGAGAGAGTTCTTTTTAAACATTTGTTGAATTTTTTAAAAATTTTATTTATTTTTATTTTATATACATATATGTAAATATATATATATATATTGAACAAGATTATGTTACAAATCAAATCAAGACCCGTGTCCTCCTTCCTACCCCCCCACCCCACCAGAGCTCATGCATTCTGCCAAACATGTTTTTCATATTTTTCTCAGTCTTTCTCAAAATTCTCGATGTGGAAGTTGACTGTTTTGAGCAGAAGTTCACCGTTTAAGCCAGTTCTTTGATGCAGTCTTTTCTGTTGTTGTTGTTGTTCTTTCCAATGTGCATCACTCTCAACTACTTGGACAACAGCTCAAGGAGCCGTGCATAAGAAATATGTACAACTGGGTAATTGGAGCTAGCATCCACAGATGAAGGATATCATTCATCTTTTGTTTTTCTGGGTCTGTGTTACTTCACTTAACATAATATCTTCTAGTTCCATTCATTTACCTGAAAAGTTCATGATGTCATCTTTCTTTACTGCTGCATAGAACTCCGTTGTGTAGATGTACCACATTTTCTCATTCCACTCGTCAGTTGAGGGGCATTTGTGTTGGTTCCAGCTTTTTGCTATTGTGAACAGAGCTGCAATAAACATGGCTGTGCATGTATGTCTGCAGTAAGATGAGTCTTGTGGGTATATACCCAGGAATGGTATGACTGGGTCAGGTGGTAAGCTCATTTTGAGTCTTCCAAGGGTTCTCCACACTGCTTTCCATAGTGGCTGTACAAGTTTACATTCCCACCAGCAGTGGGAACAACCTCTACAGCACTTGGTATCTTTTATTTTCTTGATCCTACCCAGTCTTATAGGAGTGAGATGATATCTTAAGGTGGTTTTCATGTGAATTTCCTTAATTATCAGCGATGCTGTACATTTTTAAAGATGTTTCTCAGCCATCTCCAGTTCCTCACTTGTGAAGTCTCTGTTCAGCTCTTTGCTCCATCTTTTGAGTGATTCCTTTGTTTTCTTTCTTCTTTGTTTTTTGAGTAGTTTATATACTCTGGAAATCAATGCTTTGTCAGAAGTATCTGAAGTGAAGGTTTCCTCCCACTCTGTGGGTTTTCTTCTCATTTCCTTGATGGTTTCTTTTGAAGTACAGAAGCTTTTGAGTTTAATGAGGTCCCATTTGTCAATTGTTGACCTTAATTCTTGTGCAGCTGATGTCCGATTTAGGACGTCTTTTCCTACGCTTATGTCTTGTAGTCTGCTGCCAACTTTTTCTTCTATCACCTTCAAAGTTTTTGGTTTCACATTGAGGACTTTGATCCATCTGGAGTTGACTTTTGTACTGGGCAAGAGGTAGGGGTTTAATTTCATTCTTCCACAAGTGGTGATTCTTCTACAAGTGGTGAACCAGTTTGCCAACACCACTTGCTGAAGATGCTGTCTTTCCTCCATTGTGTCTTCTTGGCACCCTTGTCAAATTTGAGGTGGCTGAAATTTTATTTTATCTTTATTTTTTTATTTTTATTTTTTTTTTATATATTTTTTGAACAAGATTATGTTACAAATCAAATCTAGACCCGTGTCCCCCTTCCTACCTGTTACACCAACTCCAGTGTCGTCTGTGTGAGCATAGTAACGGACAAAGGAGATATGAGTCTCACGAGACTAGGCTCCCTGGTGGTCAGTGACAGAGTACCCGATCTCAGCTTCTAAGATCACGATGCATTACAAAGATGTTATGCTTCATGAGTGTTGGACTTTGTACATTGTCTTTTGACTCTATTCCTGAGCTCAGCACAACGTCAGTCCCAGACAAGGGACAGTTAAACATGCTTAAAAATAATTCAGGCAAACAGAAGCCTCATGAACCTAAGTAAAATCATACAGAGATACAACATCTAAAGGCTCCTTTGTCCTAAAAGTCCCCACAAAGATATTGTAGACATTACACTGAGTGAGATCATAGGTTAGTTACTAATAATAAAAGTGTCCTTCCAAACTTAATAACAATAAGACTTAGTCCTTTAAGCAGAAAGCTACTAAAGTTAGTAAGATAAAGTTTAGCTACAGTTATACATGCTAAAGTGTAACACTTAGTTAAAGGCACATGGCGGAGATTTCTCCTTTAAGAAAAACTCTGTGTAATTTGTGAAGAGCTAAAAGGCTCCTTTTCCCGGCTTGTGGTTAAAACACAACCTGGAGATAACAAAGAGCCTCAAGGAAATTCCAGCCCCAGGAAGGATGAGAAACATCAAATTGAAACTTCAAAAGAGACAAAGACTTTTTATGGTTTGTGAGTCTAAGACTGCTGTTTTATTGAGACAGTGTAAGCTAAAAACCTACTTTGATTTATCTTGTTAGCCTTGTAAATGCAGCTGTAAAAAGCCCTTTGTTCCCGAGGGAATGCAAATCTCCTGTCTGTGTTACCTGCCTGTCAGCTCGACCCTTCCCCCTCTCCTGCCTGCATTCCCTGTGTTACCTGCCTGTTATAAAAACTTAACTTGATCTCAGTAAAGACGCACTAGATCCAAAACTCTCTCTGGTGTCACGTCTAGTTATTTTTCGCCTAAATCTGTGCCCTCCTGTACAGAACTTGATTTCCTGCAGGTTAAAGAAATCCCGACTGGGTTGGCTTGCGGCAGCTGGTGCTTAGAACAGGGACTCTCGTACAGGTAAATTTTCTCTCTCTCTCTTTCTCTCTTTCCTGGGTAACGGATAAGGCCCTCGCTAGGGTGCCGTGGACTCGCCAATAAAGGCTGACTGGTTACGAGCTAGGAGGCAAATTATGGGGCATAACGAATCAAGACAAGAGCAAATGTTTCTTTCTAATATGCTCTGTCAAGATCTCATAAGACCTATTAAGAAAACAGGGACGATACAGGACTTTATAAAAGCCTGTATGGATGCCTCTCCAGCCATAGTCCAAAGGATGACTTATGCTGCAGCCATGAGAGGTGGGATGTACAGCACCACAGTAAGAAAGACATATGAAAGAGGAAGAAGGTCCTCTGTTTCCACATGTTTTAAATGTGGAAAGACAAGACATATACAAAGAGCCTCCTCGAGAAGGAAGAAACTAGACAGACATTAGACAAATGATAACTCCAAGCAGCTGGAGCTGCTACTGCCCCACTCCCCCAGAAATACAAAATCCATCATAGTGAAATCCCAGACAACTGACCCTCCTTAACTTAATTGTTAATTAGGGTAAAACAAACATTTAGTAAATCAATCTAACATTTGGTGGCTTTGAGTACAAAAGTGTTTTAATAGAGTTAACAAAAAAAAGTCTTAGACTCCAAATAGTTATGTGTAAATGGAACAATACAAAATTAATAGTTCCACAGCCCTGCACAGCCAAGGTGTGCAGTAAATCAAAGAACTAAAAACTTTCTATACCTTGACATCAAGTCATTAGATAAGATTTAAAAAGGGAAAAGGTAAATCTCTCATTATATTAAGTCATATGTCTATGCAAGTCCTCTCTGTGTTAACTGTTCTCTCATGTGTCTGCGATTTGTGTCATGTGTCCTTCTGTGTTGGTTTCTGTTAAAAGTGGCCACTTCAAGGTTCTTATTTCTCTGTTGTGCACATAAATTAAGTTTACTTCTGGCATGCCTCTTAAACTTTTTCAAAGGCCTAATCAAAACCCGAGTTCCTAAGTTCCTATAAAAAATTCTAAACTGGTTTTCTAAAGGTTCTATTTATTATCTGTTAAGACTGAAATTGATCTCCAAATTAAACTGTTTTAAAGTTACAGGTATTCTAACCTCAGTTTCCTTTCAGGCTGTTTTACAACAAAGTATGTAAGTCTATTCAATACAACCACTAGGATAAAAATCTCTTACATGGGGCTGGAGAGATAGCCTAGCGGTTAAGAGCACCGACGCTCTTGCAGAGGACCCGGGTTCGATCCCCAGCACCCACATGGCGGCTAAGAACCGTCTTTAACTCCAATTCCAGGAGAACTCCAGTTCCAGGGGAATCCGAGACCCTCTTCTGACCTCCGCGGCATTGCACGACACGGGTGCACAGACCTGCATGCAGACAATACATTCATACACATACAAAAA
>VZQC01013833.1:942125-967300 GCA_009823505.1 Rhizomys pruinosus
AATGAAGATTGGGGTATAGCTTTACAAGGCTTTACAGGACAAATTAAGTATCATTATCCAAAACATCCCCTTATTGAATTTTATAAAGAGACAGAAATAATTTTTCCTTCCAAATGTTCTCAACAACCTTTAGATGCCACCCTCTGTATATTCACAGATGGGTCGTCAAATGGAAAATTTGCGGTTTATGCCCCCGGTAAAAATCCGCTAGTAAAACAAGAGAAAAAGACCTCTGCACAGCAAGCAGAGATAAAGGCTGTAATTTTGGCCTTTCAAACCTATACAGAAAAATTTAACTTTATACAAACTCTAAATATGTAGTTGATTTGTTCCCTGCAATAGAAACTGCTTTGCTTTCAGGACACTCAATGATATTAAGTTTATTAAACAGCTGCAACAACTGATTAAGGACAGGACAGAAAAATTTTATATTGGACATATATGGTGACACTCTAATCTGCCTGGCCTCCTGAGCAAAGGGAACTATATGGCTGATGCTTTAACAAAAGAAATGGTCATGAATGTAATGGAAGCAAAAAACAGTCATCATTTACATCATCAAAATGCGTTGGCCCTAAAAAGAATGTTTAATATAACCAGAGAACAAGCCAGACAAATTGTAAAAGATGGTGGTACTTGTCCTCCAGTTTATCACCCACCAAAAATGGGTGTAAATCCTCGAGGACTCAAGGCTTTAGCCTTGTGGCAAATGGATGTAACACATGTCCCAAAATTTGGAAAACTGGCTTTTGTACACGTTACAGTGGATATGTACTCACATATGATATATGCTTCAGCCAGGACAGGAGAAGTGGTAAGAGATGTAATTCAACATCTCCTTCAAAGCTTTATGGCTCTGGGACATCCTTTAAAAATAAAGACAGATAATGCTCCGGCTTATACGTCAAAAGCTTTGGCTACTTTCTTACAACAATGGAAAATTAGCCATGTAACAGAAATTCCTTATAATCCCCAAGGACAGGCTATACTTGAACGGTCTCATCAAGTTTTAAAAAACCAAATTATGCGTCTAAAAAAGATTAATTCATATTTCTCTCCACATCATCTTTTAAGCCATGCCCTCTTTGTAATAAATCATTTAAATACAGCTAGCGAGGGAAATTCCCCTGCTATGAAACACTGGGGAGGCTTAAAGAGGGAACAGCTCCCTCTGGTCTATTGGACAGATCTATTCACCGGTACCTGGAAGGGGCCGGATACTCTAATTTCCTCTGGAAGGGGATATGCATGTGTGTTCCCACAGGATGGCAGGTGTCCCATCTGGATCCCAGACAGACTCGTCCGGCCGGCGCCTTGCTCAGAGACATCAGAGGAAGCGAAGGTGCGAGAGAAGGAGACTGGAGGCCTCGCTGCGAAAACTCTCCTTGACCCAGAAGCCAAGACTAACGCCAATGTGGACTCAGCTACGCCATCTCATCAATGGAGCAAGGGACCTGGTGACTTCACAGCAGAAGCCTATGACACCTGAATTCATATTTCTTGCTATTCTTTCTCTCCTTGCAGCTCAGCCCACAGTAACATGTGGAAAAAGTTATTGGGCATACGTGCCAAAACCCCCTCTCATTCAGCCGGTGGGCTGGATGGATCCTGATTACATTAAGGTGTTAACTAATGACACAGATTTGCTGGGTGGATTTCAGGATTTTGATCAGAGGCCCAATAGTTCAAGCCATTTTAACTTTGTGGGCAGATCAGATTCCCTTCCCATTTGTCTTGCACTCAAAGGAACAGTGCCCCTCGGGTTCTTGCCTGTAAATTATAGAACATTTCTTACTGATGCTCCTGACCTGTCCTCCAAAGATAAGAGATTAATATGGCAATTACAATTGCTTACTTTGGGATCTCCTTATAGCAATGAAACTTTTCAAAATGCTCCTTTTATGCCTTTGCCGGTCTGCACACAGGGCTATAGAGATATGGATCAATTTTGGGAATGTAGTGTCACAAAAACACCCCATTGGCTTACGTGTGGATTTCCACACTCAGCTACTAAATATTTACCTAAAGGTTCTAATCTGGAGATTTGGGATTTTTCTTCTGAAAGTTATGATTATACCCACTATTTTAACAATAATGCGAAAAAAATTAACAATTATGTTGCCCCAGGAATGGGACAAAAGTTACAAAGATGGTTTTCTCCTGGATATGTTGAGCCTGTTTGGGTAGCTAAAGATCCTCAAAAAAACTCTACCGTGGCTCATTATGATATTTTTAGATCGGCTGCTAGTGCAAATATAATTTTACAAATGAAACCCAGGGAAAAGAAATCTACACCTCTTGCAACCCATGCTTGTGTATCTTATCCATTTGCTATATTATTAGGCTGCTCTCCTGAAGTCAACATCACTCACTCTGGTAATTCTTATCTCATTAATTGCACTGCCTGTAAACTGACTAATTGCATAAATTCAGGCCTGGATAAAACTACTGCTGTTATGATCTTGGTAAAAACACCTACTTATGTAATGCTACTGGTAGATTTACAGCAAGATGCTTGGTGTGATAACACTGCTCTACACACCTTGGAGAAATTAAATGCACATATTAGGCCTAGGAGATTTATAGCAAGAATTATACTTGGTAAATCAGCTCTGATTGCTATATTAACTACTTTTGCTCTCTCAACCACAGCCTTTGTAAAACAAATACACATGGCTCATTTCGTAAACAAAATGAATAAAAATATTTCCGTTGCATTATCAGAACAATCCATTATTGATAAAAAATTGGAGTCAAAAATAAATGCCTTGGAAGAAGTTGTCCTAGCCTTAGGACAAGACATAGCTAATATTAAAACTTGGATGGAGACCCGATGCCATGCTGCCTTTCAATATATCTGTGTTACACCGCTTCCTTACAATGCTTCAGAACAATGGAATAAAGTAAAAAATCATTTACAAGGGGCCTGGAAGGACACTGACATTACTCACAATTTGGACGATCTTCAAAAAGATATTGCTGCCTTAAGCAGGTCACATCTAGATGATGATAAGTTAGACTCTCTAGCCAGTGACCTATAATTAGTCATTAAAGGTTTAAATCCTTTACACTGGACCCAATATTTCATTCTTATAGGAATCACTTTTTTCCTTATTGTCATAGTTGTGCTCCTCATTCCTTGTCTCTTCAGACTTGTGCTTAGTTCCATTCACTCAGTTCAGCGTGACGTTACTGAAATGCGTCATAAAAACAAAAAATGGGGGAATGTCACACAAACTCCGGTGTCATCTGTGTGAGCATAATAACGGATGAAGGAGATATTGAGCCTCACGAGGCTGAGTTCCCTGGTGGTCAGTGACAGAGTACCTGGTCTCAGCTTCTAAGATCACGATGCATTACAAAGATGTTATGCTTCATAAGTGTTGGATTTTGTACATTGTCTTTTGACTCTCTTCCTGAGCTCAGCACAACCTCAGTCCCAGATAAGGGACAGTTAAACATGTCTAAAAAATAATTCAGGCAAACAAAAGCCTCATGAACCAAACAGAGGTAAAACATTTAAAGGTTCCTTTGTCCTATAAAGTTTATTGCAAACATTACACTGAGTGAGATCATAGGTTAGTTACTAATAACAAAAGTGTCCTTCCAAACTTAATAACAATAAGACTCAGTCCTTTAAGCAGAAAGCTACATCTTATAAAGTTAGTAAGATAAAGTTTAGCTACAGTTATACATGTTAAAGTGTAACACTTAGTNTTACCTGCCTATCAGCTCGACCCTTCCCCCTCTCCTGCCTGTGTTCCCTGTGTTACCTGCCTGTTATAAAAACTTAAGTTGATCTCAGTAAAGATGCACTAGATCCAAAACTCTCTCTGGTGTCACGCCCAGTTATTTTTCGCCTAAATCTGTGCCCTCCTGTACAGACCTTGATTTTCTGCAGGTTAAAGAAATCCCGACTGGGTTGGCTTGCGGCACCTACCCCCCCACCCCACCAGAGCTCATGCATTCTGCCAAACATGTTTTTCTTATTTTCTCGGTCTTTCTCAAAATTCTTGATGTGGAATTTGACTGTTTTGATCAGAATTTCACTGTTTAAGCCAGTTCTTTGACACAGTCTTTCTATTGTTGTTGTTGTTGTTGTTCTTTCCAATACGCATCACTCCCAACTACTTGGACAACAGCATGCACAAGAAATACTTACAACTGGGTAATTGGCACTAGCATCCACAGATGAGGGATACCATTCATCTTTTGTTTTTCTGGGTCTGTGTTACTTCACTTAACATAATATCTTCTAGTTCCATCCGTTTACCTGCAAAGTTTGGATCCTCAATTTTGTTCCATCAGTCAAGAGGTCAGCTTTTGTGCCAGTACCAATCTGTTTTTATGACTATAGTCCTGTAGTCTAGTTTGAAGTCTTGTATAGAGATCCCTCCTGTATTGCTCTTTTCACTCAGGGTTGCTTTGGCTATTCAAGGTCTTCTGTTTTTCCAAATGAAATTAAGGATTTTTCCCAAAACTGTGAAGAAACTCTTGGGGATTTTAATTGGGATCCCGTTGAATCTGCATATTAGTTTGGGTAGAATGTACATTTTTACTAATTAATTTTCCCAATCCATGAGCATGGGAGGTCTGTCCATCTGATGTCTTCTTCGATTTCCTTCTCCAGGGGTTTAAAGGGGTTTTTTTTAGAGCTCTTTGTTGTCTTTGGTTAGGTTTGTTCCTAGGTATTTTATTGTTTTTGAGGCAATTCTGAGTGGGAAGATCTCCTTGTATTCCTTCTTCAGTTGCTTGTTGTTGGTATAAAGAAAGGCTACTGATTTTTCTAAGTTAATTTTGTATCCTGCCACTTTTCTGAAACTCTTAATCATTTCTAGGAGCTTTCTGGTGGAGTTTTTAGCATCCCTTAGGTAAACAATCATATCATCAGCAAAAAGGGATAGATTGACTTCCTCTTTTCCAATTAGTACTCCTTTAATTTCCTTTTTCATTTTATTGCCTTATTGCCCTAGCAAGTGTTTCAAGCACTATATTGAAGAGGAGTGGCGATAGGGGGCAGCCTTGCCAGGTTCCTGCCTTTAAGGGAAATGGTTCCAGTTTTTCTCCATTTAGGATGATGTTGGCAGTGGGTTTGCTATATATGGCTTTGATCATGTTGAGGAATGTTCATTCAGTCCTGTTCTCTCTAGGACTTTAGGCATGAAGGGGTGCTGGATCTTGTCAAAGTCTTTTTATGCATCAATTGAGATGATCATGTGTTTTTTTGTCTTTCAGCCCATTTATGTGTTTTATGATATTTATTGATTTTCGTATGTTGAACCATCCCTGCATCTCTGCTATGAATCCAACTTGGTCATGATGGATGATCTTTTTTATTTGGGTCTATATGCAGTTTGCAAGTATTTTATTGAGAATTTTTTGCACCTGTGGTCATTAATGAGATGGGTCTATAATTCTTTTTGTTTGTATCTTTGCCTGGTTTTGGTATTAGAGTGACACTGTCTTCATAGAAGGAGATTAGGAGATTTCCCTCTGCTTGAATCTTTCTGAACGATTTGAGTAATAATGGTTGTAAGTCTTTTTGAAATGTTCTATAGAATTCTGCCCTGATACCATCCGGGCCTGGCCTTTTTTTAGTTGCGAGGTTTCTTATTACATCTTCAATTTCTTCATATATTATGGGTCTGTTTAAGCTATCGATCTCTTCTTGTTAAGCTTTGGTGATTCCCAGGATTTCAGGTATTCATCCATTTCTTCTAGGTTTTCAAACTCAATAGAGTATAGGTTTTTGAAGTGTTCCTGTATGATTGTCTGGATCTTTTCATTTGTCATGATATTTCTACTTTAATCACGGATTCTATTGATGGAGAGTTTTTCCTTCTTTCTTTTGGTTAACTGGGCTAGAGGTCTGTCTATGTTGTTTATTCTCTCAAAGAGCCAACTTTTGGATTCATTGACTTTTTTGTATTGTTTTCTTTGTTTCTATTTCATTGATTTCTGCTCTGATTTTTGTTATTTTTTTTCCTGTCTGTTGTGTTTAGGGTTCATTTGTTTTTGTCTCTCAAGTGTTTTTAGCTGCAGTGTTAGATCATTCACTTGCGATCTTTCTGTTTTTCTGATTGCGGTGGTTTGAATGAGAGTGTCTCCCCATAGGCTTTAAGTATTCCAACATTTTGTCTCCAGTTGGTAGCACTGTTCTTGGAGGTCTTAGAAGGTGTGGCCATGTTGGAGGAAGTAGTTATTGGGGGCAGGCTTGGTGAGTTTAACAAGCCTTGTGGTCTCCAATCTCTCCCTCTGCTTCCTGTGCTCTTTGCGAGATGTGACCCTCAGCTTGCTGCTCCAGCCCCGGCCACCATGCTTCCCACCACAACAGACTTTGTTCCCCTGGAACTGTCAATCATAAGCTCAAATAAACTCTTCCTTTGATAAATTCCCTTGGTCATGGTGTTTTATCACAGCAACAGAAAAGTGACTAATACAGTTATTTGGTGCCAGAGAGTGGGCTGTTGGCTTTGAAGAACATGACCATGTGGATGTTAGGAGAAATGTGGAAGATTTTGGAATTTTGGGTTAGAAAAGCTGTTGACTACTGTAAGCAGAGCTTAAAGGGCCATTCTAGTAGAAGCCTGGAAGAAAGCATTGCTGCAAAAAATGTAGTTCCAGAGGAAAATAAAGACTTAGGCAGCATCTGGGATACTTTGATAAAGAGTCTGGCAGCAGTTTGCCCACAGCCCAAATGCTTGCCTGATGCTAAGTTGAAAAGCAATGGACAAATGTCTTTGGCAGAGGATATTTCAAGACAGCCTAATGTAGAAATGGTGGTGTGGCTATTAATGGTGAATATTGTGCAGATCTACAGTGAAGAAGAACAGATGGGGCAGAAAGAAATGCAAAATGTACTGTTTGGATCTGAAAAAATGCACTAGGAAGATTAAACGCAGAGGCAAGGCATGTGAAGGAGAGGTACCTTTTGATAAGGGGACTAAAGTGATTAAGGAGAGGCCTAGCTATTTACAAGTAAACAATGGAAAAAGTGAGATTAAAGTGATTAAGGAGAGGCATCGAGATTTACAAGTAAACAACAGAAACAGTACCTTCAGGGCAAGACCACACCCAGCTAAGCCTCTAATATTTGAAAGGAAGATACTGAAAGCGTTTGCTACTCCAAGTTTAGGGCAGAGAAAATTTGAAAATGTGGTTAAAGTAGGAGAGAGTCATTTCCGAACTTGCAGCCAAATTTGGCAATTTCATTCACGTGGTGCTGGCTTTAGAGGCATGAAGGATGCAAGAGTGAAGGGGTTATAAGTTCTTCCTCCACATTTTCAGAGAGCCACAGAGGCCAGGCAGAGTGCAGCAGGGGTGTCCCTGAATAAAGAACGCCCTGATAGGCCATTGCATGAAGCTGTGAATATGAAGCCTGGTTAGCAGCGGAGACCCCAAGAAGATATTCTAGATGCCAGAGCTGTGAGATGTTTGCCAAGGAGAGCTGCATACAGGGAGTGGCACCAGCCTAAGGAAGAGATTCATGTTGCATGCAATCCTGGAAGAGCTGAGCCTTCTCAGCCCTTTGGAAGTCAAGTCCCAGAAGTTTCACATGGAGCTACTGGACTTGGTGTTTGCCCTGCTGGTATTCGGTCTTGTTTTGGTCCAGTATTTCCTCACTATGCCTCTATTCCTCCATTTTGGAATGGGAATGAGTATTCAGTTCCACTGTATGCTGGAAGTATGTAATTTGCCTTTTGATTTTACAGAGCTTACAGTTAAGAGTTTGGCCTTGTCTCAGAAGAGATTTTGGACACTCATTTGTTGATTTTTCAAGAGAAGTCACTTGAGAACAAGAGGAGCAAGTGAAGGGATAGGTCTCTTCATTCAGTCCTTTCCAGGTTATGAGGAGAGTCCTTCACTGTCCCTGGAGCCCATCTTCCTACAGAACTAGGACTTGATACTCCAGATACCAGGGAGCATTGCTAGTCCTCTAGAATCCCAGTGTGCTAGATAGCTTTAGTGTCAACTTGACACACCTGGGTTGACAGAGCCTCAATTGAGGAATTTCCTACATTGGACTGGCCTGTGGCCATGTCTGTGGAGTATTGTCTTGATTGTTGAACAATGTGGGAGGGCCCAGCCCACTATGGGTAGTGCAACCCTAGGAAGGTTATTTTGTAAAGTATAAGAGGGCAGGCTGGGCATGGGCCAGAGGAGCAAGCCATTAAGAAGCATTCCTCCATGGTCTGTGCTCCAGCTCCTGCCTCCAGGTACCTACCCTGAGTTCCTACCTTGGGCTCCCTGAGTGATGAACTGTGACTCAGGAGATGCAAGCTGAATAAACCCTTTCCTCCCCAACTTGATAGTGGTCAGTGTGTTTTGTCACAGCAATTAAAGAGAAACTAGAACAGAAATTGGTACCAAGAGTGGGGTAATTGCTGTGACAAACCTCACCTTGGTGTTGTGGGGGAGAATTGTGGAAGCATTTGGGACTTTGGGCTGGAAAAGCCATTGAATGCTGGGAATTTGTTGCTGTGAAACTTGGAGCAGTTAAGCTGAAAGAGCTGTAGATGATGGAGGCCTGGCTTGTGAAGCTTCGAGGGGAAGCAGAGACCATCAGGGCTGTTGGTGTGGCAGTTTTGAATTACGAATCTGTGGGTTCTGGTCAGCTGGGGCTGAAGAATCAGCTGTAAGTAACAAGAGACCAGAACCTGAAGTGAAACCTTTGTTTAGCTGGGACATCTGATGCTGGTTAACTGGAGCTGAAAAACTCAGCTGTAAGTAACAAGAGACCAGCATCATTGTGGTGAAATCTTCTGGGAAGAATTACTTCAGGGTCAGCACACAGAAGCTATGTTCAAGAAGGGGCCCAAGGCTCCATGTCAAGCCAGAAGCAGGATCTGGTAACCTGTAAGAGTCTCCTATATGGTTCTGGTGTTGAAATTTGAAGTGGTCACAGAGAGCAGCTGAGGCTTGGCACTGTGAGAGGTCAGGAAAGAACGTTGGTGCAAGTAGATCTCGGTTGCAGTGAAGACCCCAGTATTGCAGATACTGGGTCATGAAGAGAAGCTGAGGTTTTGCACCAGAAGAGGTCAGAAGAGACCATTGCTGAATTTGCTGCCTTCATTTCAGTGGCGACCCCAGCTTTTTGGAGATGCCAGGACCATGGAATGCCCACCAAGAGCAGCAGCAGGTATGGAATGGAGCTGGCCTGGTCCTGCGAGATGAGCTGTGTGCACCACGGACAGCAGAGTCAGAGAAAGGGAGCTGCCTAGACCCTTTGGATCCCAGAAGATCATGAGTGAATCCCAGATGTCCAGCCTTGAGCTACTTTGCTGGACTTAGGTTTTGCTTAGGTGCACCCGATTCTTCCCTTTGAAATACGACAGTACTTGTTTTGGATTTTACAGGGGCCCAGAGTTAAGAGACTTTTAATAGACTGTGAACTTTTATGTATTTGGACGTTTTAAGGACTGTGGGGCTTTTAAGGTTGTACTATCTTATGTTGTGATTAATGTTAACATCATACTTTGGGGACAATAACTGGAAAGGTGGTGGTTTAATACTGATGTGTTGGGGCTGGAGGGATGGCCTAGCGGTTAAGAGCGACGACCGCTCTTGCAGAGGACCCGGGTTCGATCCCCAGCACCCACATGGCGGCTAAGAACCGTCTGTGACTCCGGTTCCAGGAGAACTCCAGTTCCAGGGGAATCCGAGACCGTCTTCTGACCTCCAGCAATCGCACGACACGGGTGCGCAGACCTGCATGCAGGACATACATTCATACACATAAAAAAATAAATAAATAAAAAAAATTTAAAAAAAAAATTAAAAAAAAAATACTGATGTGTTTGTGTGTCAAGTTGACAAGGGGTCAATTGTGCTGGATAGCTTTATTGTCAAATTGACACACCTGGGCTGAGGGAGCCTCAATTGGGGAATTGCCTCCATTGGACTGGAATCTGAGGAGTACTGTCTTGATTGTTGAGCAATGTGGGAGGGCCCAGCCCACTATGGGTGGTGCCACACTGGGCAGGTTGTTTTGTACAGTATAAGAGGGCAGGCTGGGCATGGGCCAGAGGAGCAAACCAGTAAGCAGCATTCCTCCATGGCCTGTGCTTCAGCTCCTGCCTCCAGGTTCCTGCCCTGAGTTCCTGCCTTGGGTTCCCTGAGTGATGAACTGCGACCCAGGAGATGTAAGCTGAATAAACCCTTTCTTCCCCAAGTTGGTGTTGGTCAGAGTGTTTTGTCACAGTAACTAAAGAGAAACTAGAACACCCAGTTATCCCCATCATTTCCCGACTCCCAGAGTTCCGTTAGGGCTCAGCTTCCATCTCTGTCCCACTTCCTTGCATCTGGATGCTGAGGGGACTCTCCTTTGTCCACTCACAGCTGCTTCTGGAGAACTCTAAGAAGACACATCTCTTGAGTGGTTGATCTGGCCATAAATGTTTCTGCTAGGGTGTAGTAATTCCTGTAAAAGAAAGAAGCCTTGCTCCCTGGGCCCTGCTCAGAAGAGCAATAACCATCTCACAGCTCTGGCTGGCCTGGGGACACTCTGTGCACTGGGCTGCTGTGCTCAGTGTCCCTGCTCCCAGCCCTCCCTCCTCTGTTCACCATCCCTCACCACACATCCACTGTGCTTTCCTGAAGTTCAAACTCAGCCAGATGTGGAGGGGGCATAGATGCTGGGTCTGAGAGTCCAGAACCTCCTTACCATTACGTACCTGGTACACAGGAGTGGCTTCCTTGGGGGTGGAGATGGGGGCCTACGTAGTGGAGAGAACATACGTCAGGGGACCGGGGGGGAGGGCCAGCGAGGCTTCACCACAGTGAGCAGTGCAGAGCTGAGCTTAGAGAGCACTGGTCTCTGACGACACAGCTCACGTTCCTGTGGCTATTTTCCCACACAGCCGCAGTGTGAGAAGCTCTGCACCCCGAGCACCAGCTTCCTCACCAGGACACAGACCACAGTGCCGAACCCTGTCCTCGTCATCCCTGCACCCATGATGATATTCCCACTACCCACTCTGCCCTGCTGAACTCAAGGGTCCCTCAGACACATGAGAGACATGGAGGGAGGAACATATCACAGGGAACGTGGTCTTGTCAATGAAGGAAGGCTCGTCCTGTGCAGGGCTGAGCTAACTATGTCATAACCTTACACGGTGTGTCTAGTGTGCTGGGTCTGACAGCTCCCTGCCCTGAGCCTGCAGGGACCCTGTGTGATGGGAAGGAATTAGACTTACCTGGGTGTAGCAGTCTGAGGTTCCAGGTCCTGGAAACAAGAAACATTGAATTACAGGAGAATGTGAGTTGACTGCACCTCTTCTACAGGAGGATGTGGGTTCCAGCCCTCACAGTCAGGGGAGATTATCATCTACTCAGTAGAGACACTCTGCCCACTGTGGTAGTTAGTGAGCAGGCAAGGATGAGGGGTTGACTCTGGCCTCATATCACAGGACTGGGAGGACACAGCAATCCAGGTCCTGTGCTGTTTAGCAGAGGAGCCTTTGATGCTCCAAGGCAAGGTGGAGACACAAGTGGAGGACTACAGGAGTGGACATTGGGGGACAGGATTTGGACTACAGATACAGGACGTGAGGGTGGCTCACCTGATTTGGACACTGGAGACTTTGACTGTCTAAGGTCATGCTGGACACTGGTCCTAAGAAAGATGAGGGTTATCCATGAGGTGATGGGAAGGTCGCAGCTTTGGGGAAATGCAGTATTAAGAAGGCAGCCTCTATCTAAGGAGAGTCAGGAATGACTTTCCTCTATCAGCTCCCCATTTGATGGAGAGCACTCAAGAAAGGGGAGCTGAGGAGAGGCTAAGAAAGGACTCCTGTCCAGGGCCAGAGGGTGATGGCCCTCAGCATGCACAGGCCTAATTCATGTTGACTCAAGGCCCATGACAGGGACTGAGAACCCAGGAAAGGATCCACCAGAAGGTTTCACTGAATAGAAATGACATGACATGTAGGAATGAAACTTTGACTGGCTCAAGGCAGACCTGTAAGACCTGTCCTGGAAATTCCAAGAGTTATCCAATATCTCTACATGCATTCAAGTTGTCTCTGTGACTTATCTCTAGTTCCATGAGGTTGGGATATTGCAGTGTTCCTGCCTCGCCTATCTCTGTGAAGTTCCAGACCCAGATGGCCCCTTCCCTTAAGGTATTAAGCAAAATGTTACACCTTTAGTTTACTGGTTGCACAAACAGCAGCTCTGCAGCGCCCTGGTAGAAGCCAAGGTGGCTCACCCTTCCCTTTCTCTTGCCCCCCACTTCCTTGCCCAAAGCATGGTAGCTTTTAGTATATAAGCACTTTGCTGGCATGAATAAAACTGCGTCTATCTCCCAGATCATCCCTTTGAGTCCATGCCTTTCATTTCTAGTCGGGTGACTTCTCGCAGTCCCCTCCCCCCTCCTTGCCAGAAGCACAGCCTAGGATCTGTCTCCTGCTGGCAGGAGGCTTGTGGCCTTGTGAAGTTGCCAACCTGGTTCTAGGAGGGAAGAACGTCCTGTGGATTGTGGCCATGCGTGATTAAAGGACGAACAGATGATATATTTAACCAATACACACCCAGACAGGCTCAGCAGGATCAGCCATTGGGCCCAAATCCTGGGAACTCTCTTTGTCTCAGTTCTCAACTTGGCAACATTGCTGTGGTCACACCATCTCCACAGGACAGGAGGTGACAGTGGCCCAGGGCAAGAGACATAATATCAAATGCAGCACCTACTGTTATACCCAGAACTCCCATATCATATACAAGGTGATGCAGATAATACTGCAGCCATTTTATGAGTTACCTCACCTAGGACTACTTCAGCCCCAGGCTAGACCACTCACTGGGTGGGGAAGGAAGAACACAGCAGGAGCTGCTGGGTCCTGAGCACTGACTCCCCAGTCAGGGCAGCAAGTTTCCTTTGTGAGGAAACAGAACAGAGGCCAGTGGGAAGTTGGTAATTGTGCCCAAAATAAGGGGGGTTTTATATTTTATTTCTTCCTTTATCTTATATGTATGTGTGTATTGGCTACACATATGTAAGTGCACATGAGTCCCACAATGCATGCCATGGTCAAAAGAGAGTGGCAGATTTTCCTGGAACTGGAGTTACAGGTAGTCGTTAGCTGTCATGTAGGTGCTGAGAACAGAACCCAGGTCCTCTCAAGCACAGTCAGTGCTCTAACCACTGAGCAACCTCTCCAGCCCCAGTGCCCACATTCCTTGTAAGGAATCAGCTGGAGAAGCACTCAGGTCAGCAGCTGAGGAGCTAGAGCTGGTAGGAGGAGTGCAAAGCATCCCAGGAGGGCACGGCAGGGGAGGGGCATCTCATTCCCTCCTGCCTAGGCCACCTTGTGTGGATCATGTGGGAGAAGCCTTGGTACCTGCTGGTCTTTGTGAGGAACAGGAAGCAGCCCAGAGCATACACCAGAGCCCCACCCCCACCCCCAACAAGGACGCTGACCACAATGATGACCACAGTTCACATGCGGAGGCCTTGTGGATTTTGTTCTGCAGCAGGGAGAAAAAGAGGAAGAAGTTTCAGATCAGCTTTAGAGAAAACAGAAGTGTCCTTGCAGGGAGGGGCCACCAGGGCTGAGGGAACAGGGCAGAGGTCCCAGTGAGTGCTGTAACCACTGTGTCCTCACACTGCCACTCCTGACAGTGGCTTCATTTCCTGTTCTGAAATGCTGGGCTGTGCTGAGCCTGACTTGCACCCAGAGGTGTCATGGGCCATGTATCTTCTTCACGATAGTGATTCTCTGTTCATTTAATTCTGCTCCATCTTATGACAGTCCTGTGGCAGGTGGTGTCACCCTGAGGCTAATTTGATAATAGTATTGACACTTTTCTGCAGCTTCCTTGAAGGGTGACCAGGAATCAACTCCTTTATTCACTTCTGTGGCAGGAGGAGGGAGCCCAGGAGAGGCTTTGAGAAGCCACTTATGTCCAGTGTGGACTGAGTCTAAGGCCTTGTCCTGTATTCCCAACCCCCCTCCCCCAACAGCAGCTTATATTTAAACAGAGAACAGGATGTCAGTAAGTTGCTCAGCCTGGCCTTGAACACATTATGTAATCCAGACAGTATTAGACTTGTGGTCCTGCTGCCTTGGCCTTTTGAGTAAATGGAATTACAGGCCTGTAACATCTTGTCTCAAAGAAGATTTAATTTTTCAAAGATGACAATATTAATGAAAATGATCTATAGATTCAATGCAAATCCTATCAAAATCCCTGTGGTGTTTTATACAGAAACAAAAAGATGCATTATAGGATTCAAGTGGAATCCCAAGGGAAACAAATAGTTAAAAGAAACTTGAAAAAAGAATAAAGATGGAGACATAGATCCTGGTTTCATAATTTAGTACATGCCTGTAACAATCAAAACCGTGTGCTACCAAAATAAAGGTGAAGTGTGGACCAATGAGATAGAGATCTCCAAGATAGTCACATGTACTGTCCAGTGATTAAAGTTAAAATTATTTGACACCTAATACATGTGTGTTTGTGGGACCCTTCTAACATTTTAGTACATGCATGTGTAGTATGAAGTCAGCTCAGAAAAAATGTCATGACCATCATCTCATATAGTTTTCTTCATGTTGGAAATATTCATTTTTGCTACCTATTTTAAAAACAGAATTAATTGCTGTCAAAAATGGTTCTATTGAGTTTTACAACATTAGAAGTTATTGTGGCAGAGCTCTGTATTCAAATTATTTTTGACTAGGACACTAAGGCTCTCCAATGGCCAGAGAATAATCTTTTCAGTAGGTGATATTGAAAAACCAGGCTACCCAGACAAAAGAATGAAGTTACGCCTTCACCTAACAGCATATAAAAATTAGCTCTAAATGGATCAAAGACCAAACCCATAAACCCCTTAGAAGAAAATAGGATGACAGCCTCCTGAAATTGGATTTGGCAATGATGTCACTGCTGTGATACCAAATGCATAGCAACGACAAAGTAAATTGAGCATCAGCAAAATTGAAAATGTGCATCAAGAGATATTATCAGTCATATGGCCTAGTAGTTCCATGTCTGTACAAAGACATGCATACACACACACAAACACAGAAGAAACATGCATAGACACGCACATCTGTGAACTGAAACAATCTGTTGAAGAAGTAGCTAAACTCCCATGATCACTGCCTCTTTTCATGGAGATTATATGTCCATCAGTGGATGAATGGTAAAGGAAACGTGGCAGACATACAGATGACAGTGCAGCTGAGCCTGTACAAAGAAGACAGTTCTGTCACTGGGATTACATGAGTGAACATGCAGGAGATGGTGCTAAGTGACATCAGCCATACAGAGAAGGAGAACACTGTGTGGTCTCATTATATGGAGAATCTAGAAAGGTGAAGTTCCATGAGAAAGATGGTTTCCAGAGACTGAGTGGCAGGCAAGAAGGAGGGAATGGGGATATAGTGGTCACATGGAACAATGTCTTAGATAGACAAGGAGGAAAAGTTTTGAGAGAGAAGACACAGAAGGAGAAGTAGATTCAATGAAAATGTGTACCCCAGAATAGTTAAAATTAAATTTCAAACATTTTGCCACAAAGTTGACAGATAATGGAAGTAATGTCTGTGATAAGAAGCCTGACTTAGTCACTCCAAATTGTATACAGACATCAGATATGATGTCACATCCTGCCAAATGCATGCAATCACTTCAAATAAATTATAATAATAAACATGGACATAATCAAGAAAGTGAAAATGGCACGCTAGAATCACACCAAATAATTGTAAATAAAATATCTGATAAAAGGTTAGTGTCCAGAACAAATAGGAAACAACTGTGGCTCCACCACAAAATCAAACAACACAATTAAAAGTAGGAAAAGACTTGAATATAATTTCCTAATACATATATATGATTTATATACACATATATACCACTCATTCATTAAGGAGAGGGAAATCAAAATCACAAGATATCACCTCATTATGTTAAGTTAGATATCATTAAATACAAAACAGAAAAAGAACACATGTTTTTGAAGACATAAAAAAATTGGAATTCTTGGGGCTGGAGAGATGGCCCAGCGGTTAAGAGCACTGACTACTTCTGCAGAGGATCCAGGTTTGATCCCCAGCACCCACATTGCAGCTGAGAACCATCTTTAACTCCAGTTCCAAGGGAATCCGGCACCCTCTTCTGACTTCCGCAGCATTGCATGACACAGGTGCACAAACCTACATGCACACAGTACATTCATACACATAAATAATAAATAAAATGAATAAAAAATTTTAAAAAACTGGAATTCTTGTGCATCAGTCAATGGTATGAAAATATAACATGAAACAAGTTACTGTGGTTCCTTAAAATTTAAAGTATTAATATTCGGACCAATAATTCTACATCTGGGTATATGCCAAGAAAATTAAAACCAGGGGTTTAAATTGATATTTGCTCACCTATCTTCATATGAGCATTGCTCACCAGTGTCCAAATGTAGAAAGAACTCAAAGCCCATAGAGAGGATGAACGAATTATCAAAATGAGATGCTAATCATGCATGCATACAGTGGCCTAGTCATGCAGGAGAGTATTACAGACTAGAACAATCTTAAAATGAAAGGGATGACACTCTGACATCTGGTACATCAAGGATAAATCTTTGAAGATATTGTAAGTCAGCCTAAGGAAAAGCACAAACACGTGATTCCACTTGACTATGAGACCTACAATTATCACAGAGACCCAGAGAGAACTAGAGCATGGTGACCTGGACCTGGAGGGTGTTAGTGTGCGGAGTAGGTTTCAGAAAGTTTTATATATATATAATGGTTATGGTTTAACAATATGTGCCTAATGCCACTGAAGTGTACACGCCAAAATGACTGAAGGGTTAAATCAATCATTCATGTATGTATGTATGTATGTATGTATGTATGTATGTATGTATATCAGGTCAAAGAATCTTGTGCAAAGTCACACAGTAAGTGCCAGTCTCAGGATAAGAAACTCAGGACACTAACTCCTTTAAACTGTGGATTTTATATCTGTATATCCAATAGACTGTGGATCAAAGCTATTTATGTAAAAATTATGTGCATGGTGAGAACTGTACAGTCCCATCTCCTGTCATTATGCATTGGTTAGTAAGGTATAATTCACATCTATGTAGCATTTGTGACTGGTATTTGAGTTCAAGGCCAGCTTTGTCTACAGAGTAAGTTGCAGGCCAGCTGGGGTTACAGGGAGACCCTGACTCGAAAAGACCAAAAAAAAAAAAAAAAAAAAAAAGAAATCTAAAAGGACTGGAGTGCTGTGGGAGGCTGTGCACAGCTCCATGCAAATGCTGTGCATGTTAATAGTTATTCAGAGCATCCACAGGTTTGAGGTTCAGAGCTGGCTGCGACTGAGGGCAGAAAGGGGGAGTGGCATAGTGCATTCCTTGTATGGGCATTGTACTAGTGCTGTGCATCTGGTAACTCATTTAATCTCTTTAACCTCTCTGTGAGGTAGGCAGAGTGCCTATTTTATATGTGACAAGATGAGGATCAAAGTGTTCAAGTTCCTTGTCAAGGGCCACAGAGTTCTACAATCACAGCTGGACCATAAACACAGGATGAGGGGTACTGGAGAGTTGGCTCAGTGGGTAAGATCACTAAGTGCTTCTGCAGAGGACCTGGGTTCAATTCCCAGTATGCACATGGTGGCTTAAAGCATCCATAACAAGAAATGTGCTACCCTTAGACCTGCCTGTCATAGGTGGTGTGAGTCTCCCTTCACAGATGTCTCAGGGGCTCTTTTGTAGCTAGGAAGGGTGTGGGGACTGATGGGACTCTTAGACCTACAAAGGGATGATACCATCTGTAAAAGTTCAGAATGGAAGGATTGGTTTAAGAACCCAGGATCCTTGGCAGATCAGGACACGTGGCAAATGACACTGATCCTCTCTGGGTGAGTGGCTTTACTACTGTGGTTGTTGGCTGAGGGTGTGTGCTCTGTGAGACTGTGCTGGTCACTTCCCCTAAATAGATATCAGACACTGTCAGTGTTATTCCCATTCCCAAGACCTTTGCTCACTGAGATGGGGACACTGTGGGGAGACAATCTTGGTGTCAGTGCTATCCACGGTATGCTTGGTGCTGCCTTTCCTCTCTCCTCAGTCCTTGGTCTTAGTGTGATCCCTCCTAGTGTGAGCTCCTTCCTATTTGCTGGATGTCCACATGTGGAGATTGTAACTACGCCCAGGGAAAGTGCTTCAGTGCTGAGCTGCACGCTGTGTGTGCGCACGCAAACTGCTGAGCCACGTGCAGCCCAGGGCTCTGTGTCTGTTGTCCTGTGACTGCTTCTGCAGCTGTTCTACTTGAACCCTCTCCTGTTTGGTTTTCCCAAGGCAGATTCTGCTCATGTCGCTTCCTCATCTTATTGTCAGGAGGACTGGATGCTTCTGCCCTGTCCTGGACCCTCCTCTGGTCCTGTCCATCCTTCTTTCTGCTGCTGTGGTCAGCAAGGTCTGAGACTTGCCTGCTCTCACTGATACTCTGACCCTCTCATTCACTGTTCTGCAGGGACTGGCTTCCTGACTGTGGAGAACAGAACTGGATCCTTCTCTGTAAACTAGCTAGGAATGGACTCCCTTGAGTCTAGGGAGCATGACGAGAGGGAGGCTGAACCCACAGGAATTAGTGCTGAGAAGCAGAGGCTTGGGAAAGGTGAGGAGGAGAGCCAGCTCCCGAGTCAGAGCAAAGAAGTCCTTGCCCTCTCCCAAGCACGGCACTTAGAGTTGGAAGAAACAGAAGAGGAAGGACCGTCCTACCTGCCAGTCTTCCTGGAATACAGGAAATACGCCAGGGCTGCTATCAGGTCCACGCCAGCCACAACTCCAACCACGATGCCAGCAATGGCTCCTGCTGGGAGGCCAGAATCTGGGGCAGCTGTCATGGAAAGAAAAAAGAAGGAATGAAGATGACAGTGTTTTATACTAGGGCGTCCTAGATAAGAAGTAATCACTGTTTGTTCATCGGGGAACATATTTTCTATAGGAAGACTGATTGGGTGAATTGGGATGTGAGGTACTCAGCAAGCTTATCCCAACCACTGTGTTTCTGCGTTGATCTTCTGTCCTCCTTCGAATCCCTGAACTCCATCAACTCCATCCTGAAATAAGATTGACAATTGACAAATGGGACCTCATTAAACTCAAAAGCTTCTGTACTTCAAAAGAAACAATCAAGGAAGTGAAGAGAAAACCCACAGAGTGGGAGGAAACCTTCATGGCAGATACATCCAACAAAGCATTGATTTCCAGAGTATATAAACTACTCAAAAAACAAAGAAGAAAGAAAACAAATGAATCACTCAAAAGATGGAGCAAAGAGCTGAACAGGGACGTCACAAGTGAGGAATGAGAGATGGCAGAGAAACTGCTCAACATTGCTAATAATTAAGGAAATGCAGATTAAAACCACTTTAAGATATCATCTCACTCTGATAAGACTGGGTAGGATCAAGAAAACAAATGAAACCAAGTGCTGGAGAGGTTGGGGGAAAAGGGAAACACTCATCCACTGCTGATGGGAATGTAAACTTGTACAGCGACTATGGAAAGCAGTGTGGAGAACCCTTGGAAGACTCAAAATGAGCTTATCACCTGACCCAGTCATACCACTCCTGGGTATATACCCACAGGACTCATCTTACTGCAGAGATACATGCACAGCCATGTTATTGCAGCTCTGTTCACAATAGCAAAAAGCTGGAACCAACCCAAGTGCCCCTCAACTGACAAGTGAATAGAGAAAATGTGGTATATCTACACAATGGAGTTCTATGCAGCATAAAGAAAGATGTCATCATGAACTTTGCAGGTAAATGGATGGAACTAGAAGACATTATTTTAAGTGATGTAACACAGTTCCAGAAAAACAAAAGATGAATGGTATCCCTAATCTGTGGATGCTAGCACCAGTTACCTAGTAGTAAGTATTTCTTGTGCAGGGCTCCTTGAGGTTTTGTCCAAGTAGTTGGGTGTGGTGCATATTGGAAAGAAGATGAAGAAGAAGAAGAAGAAGAAGAAGAAGAAGAAGAAGAAGAACAACAACAACAACAACAACAACAAGAAGAAAGAAGAACAAGAAGAAGAACAAGAAGAACAACAGAAAAGACTGTGTCAAAGAACTGACTGAAACTGTGAACTTCTAAACAGTCAACATCTATATTGAGAATTTTGAGAAAGACTGAGAAAAAGATGAAAAATATGCTTGGCAGAATGGGTGAGCTCTGGTGGGGTGGGGGATAGGGAGGTGGACATGGGTCTAGATTTGACTTGAAACATAATCTTGTAATATATATATATATATATATATATTACAATAAAAAATAAAAATATTATTGCAGAGTTAGTTTTATGAAACTCTTTCTATATGTGTAGCATTTTCCCACAATACTATTTGATCATTACTTTAAATCTTTCAAACTGTATCTTTTTCCAATATTTAGTTGAGGAATCTGAGTCTTAAAGAAGTTAAGAATCATGGGTAAGTAGTTTAAAGCTATAAATATTTGTATCTTAAAAAGATTTCAAGCCAACAATCTAATTTCATAATTTAAGACTATAGAAAGGGAACAAACTGAATCAAAAGCTAGTGCTGGAGAATTTGGGAAGCTGAGGCAGGAGGATTATGAATTTGAAGCCAATCTGGACTGTATAGGAGACTCGATCTCAAAAAAGAAAAATCCCTGACCCTCTTCTCCCCAAAGAACGCTAGTGTAAGGAGCAACCAGTAGAGAAAACAATATTAACATCTTCTAACTAGATTAACTTTGTAAATAAGAGATTAATATTACTATATCTATCTAGAAGTGAAATTTAAGACATTACTCTCATTATTCAGGGTAATGAGAATTCAAAAGGACTCTGGAAACCATGTGCTAATGACTGATGGTCTAGATGAGATGCCAGTCTCAAATACTTCCCCATCCACGTTGGCATGGCAACTTGTTTTGTCATTAGGTAGATCTCCTTAGATGACCATATCATAATGTGTGGATATTTTGTTCGTGCAACTTCCCCATCATGTCTAGAATGCTTTAACTAGCAGCAGACGTTGG
Source organism: Rhizomys pruinosus (assembly GCA_009823505.1). Classification (NCBI taxonomy): domain Eukaryota; kingdom Metazoa; phylum Chordata; class Mammalia; order Rodentia; family Spalacidae; genus Rhizomys; species Rhizomys pruinosus. The sequence continues at coordinate 963,168 of VZQC01013833.1, forward strand.
CCCTCTGGCTCTTATATTCTTCTCCTCACCCCTTCTTCTGCACCTCTGTGTTCAAATGATTTTGATGAGGTCACTAAAACTGTCCAATGGAGAAAGAATAATCTTTTCAGCAAGTGATAGTGAGAAAACTGGATATCCAGGCAAAAGAACGAAGTTAATTCTTCACCTAACAGCATATAGGAATCAGTACTAAATGCATCAAAGACCTAAATATCAGAGCTAAAATCCATAAGCTCCTTATAGAAAACTAGGATCAAAACCCCATGAAATTGGATTTGGCAATAATTTCATTACCATGACACCAAATTCATAGGCAATAACAAAATAGATAAATTGGACATTAGCAAAATTGAAAACTTTTGTGCCTTAAGAGATATTATTCGCCAAATGACCTAGTAGCTCCATGTCTGTACAGATACACACATGCAGAAACATACAGAGACATGCACATGTATGAACTGAAGGAATCTGTTGAAGAAGTAGCTAAACTCCCATGACCAGGTCCTTTTTCACAATAGCCAAGACACAGACACTAAATGTCCACCAGTGGATGGGTGGTAAAGGAAACGTGGTGGATACACACACAGCAATGCAGCTGAGCCTTTAAAAAGAAGACAGTTCAGTCACCGGGATTACATGAACGAACCTGCAGGGTATGACGCTAAGTGACATCAGCCATGCAGAGGAGAACACTGCATGGTCTCATTATACGTGGAATCTAGAAAGGTGAAGTTCTATGAAGTACAGAGAAGAAGGATGGTTTCCAGAGACTGAGTGGCAGGCAGGAGGGAATGGGGACGTAGTGGTCACAGGACACAACGTCTCAGATAGCCAGGGAGGAAAAGCTTTGAGAGAGAAGACACAGTAGGAGGGGGATGTTCAATGATAATATGTATTTCAGAGTACCTAAAATTAAATTTCAAACACTTTACCATAAAACTGACAGATAAGGAAAGTAATGGCTGTGCTAAGAAGCTCGATTTAATCACTCCAAATTGTATACAGATTAGGTTGCATTCCTCCAAATGCATGCAGTTGTATCAATTAATCAACTATTATTAATAATAAACAAAAGACTTAATCAGAAAGTGAAAACACCACTGCTAGAATGGCAGAAAATAATTGTAAATAAAATATCTGATAAGAAGTTAGTGTCCAGAATATATAAGAATCAACCAGCCTGGCGTGGTGGCCCATGCCTTTAATCCTAGCACTTGGGAGGCAGAGGCAGGCAGATCTTTGTGAGTTCAAGGCCAGCCTGGTCTACCGAGTGAGTTCAGGACAGCTGGGGCTACAGGGAGACCCTGTCTCGAAAAGACCAAAAAAAAAAAAAAAAAGAAGCAACCATAACTCAACAAGTGTAGCAAAAGCAACCACAAACACCAAAAACAATTTAAAGCAAGGAAGGATTAGAATTATTTTCATAAAAATATTAAAATAAACAGCCTGAAAGTATTCAACTTACGTATTCACTGGAGGAACGGAAATGAAAATACTATTAAAATATCACTCGCATGTATGTCAGAATAAATATCATTAAATACAAGAAAGCAAAAGAAAATATGTTTTGAAGACTTTATAAAGAATTCGATTCCTTGGTGCTTGGAGAGATGGCAGCAGTAAGAAGCAACGACGGGGGGCCTCTGTGCAGAGGACCCGGGGGTTCGATCCCCAGCATCCACTGGCGGCTAAGACCATCTGTAACTCCAATTCCAGGAGACCTCCAGTTCCGTGGGAATACTGAGACCCTCTCTGACCTCGCAGCTTTGCACGACACGGGTGCACAGACCATACGTATGCAGACAGTACACTCACCACACACATAAAAACTAATTAAATTAAAAATTAGATATTTGTGTATAACACTAAATGGGATGAAAATACAATATGACACTGGTATGTGGTTCATCCACAAAACTATACTATTATATATCTATATATATATGATATATATATATATATATATCCCATAATTGTATATTTGGGTTTATGCCCAGAAAACTAAAACAAGGGATTTGAACAGATATTTGCTCACCTATCTTCATATGAGCATTGCTTACAAACCCCAAAGTTAGAAACAACTCAAAACCCATTGAGAGGATGAACGAATTAGCAAAATGAGACCCTAACCATGCATGAATACAGTCATGCAGAAGAACACTACAGACCAGAACAATCTTAAAATTAAAGGATGGAACTCTGACATGTGGTACATCAAGAATGAACCTTTGAAGATATGCTGAGTGACGGACATCAGCCTGAGGAAAAGCACAAACATGTGATTCCTCTTGACTATGAGACCTAGAATTATCAAAGAGACCCGGAGAGAACTAGAAGGTGGTGATCTGGAGCTGGAGGGTGTCAGGGTGCAGAGTAGGTTAGGAAAAGTTTTGGAAATAGATGATGGTGATGTTTACACAATATGTGCTTAATATCACTGAACTGTACACTCCAAAATGGCTAAAATGGTAATATATCACACTAAAGATAGAACAGAAGAAAGAATCTTGTGCACAGTCATATGATAAATGCCAGTCTTAGGATAATAAACTCAGTAAAATCAGTCCTTTAAGCCATGGATTTTACATCTGTGTTAGTTAAAAACTATGCCCATGATGAAAACTACACAGTCTTCTCTCCTGTCATTATGCCTTACTTAATATGGTACAATTCACATATATGTAGCATTTGTATCTGGTATTAGAAATGATCTAAAGAGACTGAAGTGTTGTGGGAGCCTGTGCATAGCTACATACAAATGCTGTGTATGTTAATACTTATTCAGAGCAAGCTGGGCATGGTGACGTCTGCCTTTAATCCTAGCAGGGTCAGCCTGGTCTACAGAGTGAGTTCCAGGCCAGCTGGGGCTACAGGGAGACCCTCTCAAAAAGACCAAAAAAAAAAGTTATTCAGAGCATCCACAGGTTTGGTATCTGTGGGGTTCTTGGAACCAATTCTCCACACATTCTGAGGGTTGATAGGGAACACAGTTCACAACCACTTTGGACTCCTGTTTACTGCACTGTCTGTGGGGTGGGGCAGGCTCTCACTGTGTAACCCAGACTGGCCTCATACTAACCATTCCCCGTGCCCCATTTATTGTTTGTTTGCTTGAAACAGGGTCTTCCTATAGCCATAGGCTGTCTCAGTCTCATAGAGATCTGCCTGCCTCTACTCTTGAGTCCCAGGATTAAAGGTGCATGCCAGCAGGACTGGCATCCTTTGCCCCAGTTTTATCCTGGGATTACATGTGTTCATCTCTGTATGTGATGTATTTGTGTCTAAATTTCTATTTTTCTCTTGTAATTTTATCTACTTGGCACACCATTGGTAGAGAAATCCACCTGTGTGGTATAAGAGGAGAGAAGAGTTCACTCACTGTTCACTACCAGGCGGACTGGGGCACTCTTCTCAGAACTGACTGGGTTGGAGACCTCACACTGATAGTTCCCAGCATCTTCCCCCATGACAGGCTCTATGCTGAGCCTGCTGTTGTTCTCAGACAGCGTCATCCTTTCAGAGAGCTTCATATTCTGGTTATTGAAGATCCACTGGATGGAGATTCCAGTGTCATTTGAGCAGCAGCTGAAGACCACAGAGCCCTTTTCTGGGACTGTGTTATTGGTGACGTGGAGGGAGGGCTGATTCACCGGCTCTGTGGGAAAATAGAGGAGGAGACCAACTGGGAGTAGCTCTCAGTCAGCTCTCAGGGCCACAGTGTAGGTGAACCAGAGGTGACTCAGGATACAATCTGCAGAGAGAGGCAGCTTCCTCTGACCCAGTCACCTAGAGTGAGTCCTGACCCAGGACACATGTGCAGATTCCACACCAGGAACTTCTTCTCAGCCCACGTGTCGAGAAACCTCATCATCAGGTGGAGTACTCTTTCCTTTGACGTTGTGAGAACCATTTCTGGTACGTTCTATGAGTATGACCAAGCCCTCCATTGTGAAGCAGCTTTCTGTTTCTTTTCCAATTAAATGATTTGTCATGGAATTAAGATGGCATTTTAGCATATTAAGGCCTAGATTTTAGGACTGGGAGAAAACTCAGAATAACGATTTTCTATCTGAGTAAGAATTTTATTTGCTAGGCCATGGACTAAATATCACTTTAAATGAAATTTGAAAGGC
>VZQC01013833.1:974784-1019294 GCA_009823505.1 Rhizomys pruinosus
TGTGTGTGTGTCTGTGTGTGTATCTGTGTGTGTGTGTCCTACTGAGCAGAGCACAGCACAGCCCTCCATCACTCAGTGTCCCTGGCCTTGTCACTGTTCCTATGGAACTCTCTCCCTCAGGGCTCACCCTTACTGTCCTCAGATCCCTGCTCACACTCACAGGCATGCTGAGGGTCTAGCGCATGCCTTCCCTGACCTCCTCTGGAGACCCTGAGTCTTCAGGTTCTGAACTTTCCTGCTGTTTCCTCTGTGGCTCCTGTCAACCCCGTCATCTCCTTCTAAATGTCCTGCTGCTCTGTCTTCTTGTCCAGGAGGACAAGGGTTCTGAGGAGGACTAGTCTGCTCTGTGCTTCAGCCCCTCTGCATGGAATAGGCTGAGATGCCTGTTGGTGAATGAACGTGTGTTCCAGGGCAGTGCATGTGCAGAGGCTTATTCCTGAATGGTGGCTAAGGACAGCATTTAATACCCCAGTTTGGGGTGATTTGGAGAATCATTGTGTCACTGCTGTGAACACCTGTGCTCAGCATACAGTGCTCAGTGAGATCAGCTTAGAACAGGAACCTTGAGCGTGTCCTCCCCCTCACCAACTCCTGTTCTCTGAGAGCTTCCTATGCTGACCTCTGTCCCTCTCAGTGTCCCCTCTTAGGTCTCTTCTTCCCTTGGGGACCCCACCCAGTGTCAGTCTCCTCTCCCCCTCCCATTCCCAGGGATTGGTCCCCTCACCTGTGAGCAGCAGCCGCTGCCAAGGGACACTCCCAGTGTGCAGAGGGGCAGAGAGCAGCTCCATAGTCTCTGCTGTCCGCTGTCTCCCTCTGTGTAGAAGAGCTTCAGCTCCAGCGCTGCTCCCAGGCCCTGCTGCTCTGCTGTCAGCTCTGCTGTCCTTTCTCCCTCTGAGCTCAGCCTCCTCCAGGCAGAAGCACCTCCCAGGGTCCCATGGGCTGAGGGCTGAGGGCGGGGTCTGTGCAGGACCCAGCTCTGTCCCCTGCTCTCAGTACTGCAGCCTCCCTCTTCCCCTTTCCTCCCTCCATGCTTCAGCTCTAGAGCACACTTAGAGCAGCAAGGCTGACAGGGATCCCTGTCCCTGAGAGAACAGCAGCTCATCCAGGGCTGAGCTGGGCTGTGTCCTGGCCTTGGGTCTGTCAGCTCCAGTGAGGAGCCCCTGAGCTCCCCAATCCAAGGATGTTCTTCCTTGTGAACTGCAGCTGAGCGCCCAGTCTTCCCTGTGTTCTCAGTGCTCTGGGAAGGGGGGATTTCCTCCTGCAGGAAGGTGACAGGGATGTCTCTGGAGCTGGAATGGCCCAGCTGAGTGCTGACAGGTGGGTGGGAGGGGAGGGGAAGCGATCCTTGTCACTCGTGTTTCCAGTCTGGATTCTGATCAGGGACAGAGCCCCAGGAGACGCTGTCTCAGGAGTTTCTCTTCCTGGGTGTGCAGGAGGAGGGGCCCGTGTGTCCTGGAAAGAGGACTGTGGGCTCCATCATGCTATGGGGGTTCAGGAGACCCTCCAGCTTCCTGTGCTGGCTGAGCTGTGTCTCTGGTCTGCCCCTGTCCTCTGTGACTTTCTGGGAGGCCTCTGTCCTCTGCCTCAGCCTTTCTCCTGTGGTCAGCTTCCCTTTATACAATGGAGATGCCAGGAGGGAGGAGACTCCGCAGCATCTCCTCATAGAGTGAGGAGACAGGACTCAGACAGTAGATCTCAGCGGGATTATGGGAAGTGTCCTCCAGTTTTATTGAGACAGGGTTAGAAACCAGACTGCAAAGTTCTCTGAAGGAAATCATTTTGTGAGTGGTGATTATGTGTCCTCATGTCGCCCTCTGGTGGTCACTAAGAGATCCGTAGCTCACGTTTAGGATTATGGTAGAGATGATGACCAACGAGTTCCAAATGCTGGGAACTGGCCTGATGTCTAGACACATGCGAATTCTTACCTTCATGCTACACTCCATGAACATCCTCTTCACTATGGCTGCCCAGGCCTTCACAGCCCCATCCAGTGTAGAGAGTCTCGGTGAGTCTAGGGATAGTTGGGGAGTCTGGGGAGAGTGCATCCAGAGTGAGCAGCCTCAGGGGGAGCCCTGTGCCCCTAGTTTCAAATGAAAGTCCTGGGACTGTCTCTTGAGACTCAAGGAGAGGACACACATGGCATGTGCTGCACTTGGCTGCTCCTTCTCTTTCTCTAAACTCTGTGTTATTTGTCCAAAGTGTACTGAGTGGTCTGCATATGATTATGAAGAACACTGTGTGAACTTAGTGGATGTGTTTTGTAGTCTTTGCTGAAAAGTGTATTAAATGATGAGATATTTATAAAAAGCGCTATCCTAATCACTCATACAAACACATGCCATTTGTTATGACCAGCTGTGCACCTACCATTGCTATCTCCATATTTTATCACCTGAACTAAAGCTGTGACCATTAATCAATAACTCCCATGACCCCCACCCCTGCTAACCTCTAATCTACTTCTTTTCCTTATGAACTGGTTTCTTTTTGCTACTTTATAAAAATGAAGTTTTAATAACCTAAGCCTTTGGTAATATTTTATTAATTATTATTTTGTGTGTCTGTATGACCTGTGCATGTGTAAGTGCACCTGTGTCCTGCAATGCCCATGGAGCTCAAAAGAAGTCATTGGATACCTTGGAAATGAAGTTCCTGATGGTTGTTATCTGGGTCACTTGGAAGTTTTTAAAAAATACAAGCCCACCTCTCATTCCAGACACACAGCCTCTGCGTCTCCAGGTTGAAGGACAGGCTTATGTGTATTGGGAAATAGCCAATAGCTAATTCAGATGTATAAGCCTAGTCAATACCACTGATTGAGGCCAAGCTGGGGTCTCCCTATGACAACAGGAGTCTCCATCAGTGCCCAGCAGTGCACACTGGAAAGACTGAAAACATAGGAAGCCTCAGTTCCCTCCAGACCAGGAATACTGGAACGCACCAGTGAGATGAACCAGTGAGGCCTCAGCATCGCTGTGGGTCCCCACATCTCCACTAGGGGGCACTGGTGTTGAGTTTCATTTGTGATGCTGCAGGACAAACCCAGGTCCCCACACAAGCTGGTCAAATGCCTTACTATTTATTGCCATTTCTACCCAGAACTCTTGGCCTTCTTGGTGCATTTGTGTCTCATCTGTATTATTCTTTTCCAAGTTTTATCATCTTTCTCAGGTTTATAACTCCTGGAATAGGGACCCTGCCTTCTTCATTTCTGTCTTTCACAAACACATAACTGGTGTCAGGACCTCATCCTCCCCACACCCAGCACATCCTGCATCTCAGGTTCACTCTGCCCTGTACTAAATCAGAGATTGCCTGTGCCAAAAGGTTTGGATAGCTCTGCAGTGCAGATGACAGAAAGATGACATTCTGGAAATGGTTTTGAAGCTCACTGAGCTTGGGACTTAAGATTTCAATGTGCTGAGGGAAAGAAGGGCAGGGCTGTGTGGAGAGACAGGTGTGATTGGAAGGAGGTAATTATGGTAGGAATTGGGGTGAAGAAATAAAAGGTAATGAGAGAAGAAATTTGAATGGTGTGAATGTTGAGTAGGGCTGTGAGCTAGTTTAGAGGAAGATGAGGAGGCAATAGTATGCAGGAAGGTTCGAGGGAGCCAACAGGAAGGAAGGTAGGCGGGGCTCCTCACTGATGTTGAAGGCCTGGGTCAGGTAGTTTTGTTGTAATGGAGAGGACGACACAACGACAGATGGTATAAAAGAATCAGCAGGCTTTGGGATGCAGTGAACGTGGGAGCCCACATCTCCAGTGAGATAGGAAATGCTTGAGCTTTTGGTTCCCATTCCCTGACCACTTCCTGTTGCTGAACCTCTGTCCCTCTCTGTGTCCTCTTCACCAGATTCCAAACAGAAACCCCATGTCTTGTCTTCCCAGCCAGTCTCTATGCTCCCTTCCTTTCTCCCACACCAGGGTTGATGTCCTCACCTGTGGGAGGAGCCCCTGCCTGGTGATGAGAGCTCCATGGAGGTCAGAAGAGGGTGTCAGATTCCCCTGGAACTGGAGTTAAATATGGTTCTTAGCCGCCATGTGGGTGCTGAGAATGGAGCCTGGATCCTCTGCAAGAGCAGTCGGCGCTCTTAACCGCTGAGCCATCTCTCCAGGCCCAGGGCTCAGCTTTTTTTTTTAATTACAAGTTTTATTTCTTTTTTTTTAAATTTTATTTACCGTCTGCATGCAGGTTTGTGCACCCGTGTCGTGCAATGCCTCAGAGGTCAGAAGAGGGTCTCAGATTCCTCTGGAACTGGAGTTCTCCTGGAATTGGAGTTACAGATGGTTCTTAGCCTGTATGTGGGTGCTGGGGATCTAACCCGAGTCCTCTACAAGAGCAGTCGGTGCTCTTAACCACTAGGCCATCTCTCCAGCCCCACAAGATTTATTTCAATTGACTGTTTTTCAGAGGCTCTATCTTTTTTTTTTTTAAATATATATTTTGTACCAGATTATCAAATCTAGATCCATGTCCCCCACCCTATTCCCCCCACCCGACCAGATCTCATGTATTCTGCCAAACATGCTTTTTATCTGTTTCTCAGTCTTTCTTGATATTCTCCATGTGGAAGTTGACTGTTTTGAGCAGAAGTTCACTGTTTCAGTCAGCTCTTTGATGCAGTCCTTTTTGTTGTTTTTTTTTTTGTTGTTGTTGTTGTTGTTGTTGTTTCCAATATGCATCACTCCCAACTGCTTGGACAAAAGCTCAAGGGGCCATGCACAGGAAATACTTACAACTAGGTAATTGGCACTAGCATCCACAGATGAGGGATACCATTCATCGTTTGTTTTTCTGGGACTGTGTTACTTCACTCAGCATGATGTCTTCTAGCTCCAGCCATTTTCCTGCAAAGCTCGTGATGTCACCTTTCTTTACTGCTGCATAGAACTCCATTGTGTAGATGTGAGCGCTGCAATAAACATGGCTGTGCATGTATCTTGTGGTAGGATGAGTCTTGTGGTATATACCAGGAGTGGTATGACTGGGTCAGGTGGCAAGCTCATTTTGAGTCTTCCAAGGTTCTCCACACTGCTTTTCACAGTGGCTGTACAGTTTACTCCCCACCAGTAGTGAATGATGGTCCCCTTTCCCCACAACCTCCCAGTACTTGATATCTTTATTTTCTTATACTCTAGCTAGTCTTGTAGGAGTGAGATGATATCTTTTTTTTTTTCTGTGAAGGTAAAGCCTGGTCTAATAGTGAGCTCCAGGCAGCTGCAACTAAAGGGAGACCCTGTCTCAAAAAGACTAAAAACAATTTAAATAAATAAATTATTTTATTATTTTATGGTTCTGTGTGTATTGCCTGATTGTGTAAGTGTACCTGTGTTGTTCATTGTCTGCAGACTTTGGTAGCTTTCTTCTCATCCCCTGAAACTGAGTGCAAGCAGTTGTGCTGCCATGTGGGTTTGGGAACCAAACCTGGGTCCTCTGCCAGGGCAGCCAGTGCTCTTTACCGATGAGCCATCTCTCCAGCCCTAGAAAAGTGTATATTGTGTTGTCATGTTTGAAAAGGCAAAAAGTAAACAACCCTTCATTTCCTCTAAGAAGGATTATGACATTGAGCTCCTGATAATAAATGGATTCATACCTCAGACATTTGTGTTTTGTTTAATATTTGTTTTCTTTGCAGCGCTGGACATCCACCACAAGGCCTCTCACATTACACAAATACTCTACTCCTGAGCTATAATATAAACCCAGTAGAAGAGTTAAGGAACCATTGAATAATTTCTTCCAATCCGTTGTTTTGAAAGTTTGATACTGGTTTACAAACTCACAGCATCCGTTAATGTGCAGCTTTTATTCTTTCCCCTTTTTTGTTAGATTTTGATTTTATACGTTTTTATATAAGACACATATTTATTTAGTCTTAAATTTCATCCAAATCTAAATTTTTTCACATAAATTGGGGAGGGGTGTTATGCTTGTTTAGCCCCCGCCCAGGTCCTCTGTGCTTCAGGTGGTCCTGGGAATTCCCGGATCTAACCTCTGTGCACTCAGGACTCCTACGGATCACTTTAGTCCCAGGAATCAGGAAGGCTTCTGTGGTTTATCCAGGAGGCTCACCAAGCCCATTCCTTACAAGGAACAGTGGAGGCAGGAGAGCTGAAGACAGAGATGGAGGGGTGAGGAAGGAGGTAGAGAGAGGGGCTTCAGGAGGCCACACTGCTGCCTTCGCATGTGAGGAAGGGGCTGCAGCCCAGGAGAGCAGGTGTCTGCTGGAGGCTGAAATGACGAGGACACGGAATGTCCTGAACATGTCCAGGAAGCTCACAGACCCACAGCAGCTGGATTTCTGTTGATCGATGTCACTGTTTGTGGCACTTGTCACAGCATCAATAGAAAATGAATGGAAGCACAGTCACCTGGTCTAACCTGGAGCCATGAGCATGAGCGTGAGGGACGAGGACTCGGCAGGACTGGACGCTGGCGGGGAGCTCTGTGAGCTGCTTTCCTGCTCCCTGCGTCAGGACGGACAGCACTCAGATTGAGAGAACATTCTTTTTTAATTTTTTATGTGTATGAGTGTACTGTCTGCATGTAGGTTGGTGCACCCATGTCATGCAATGCCACAGAGGTCAGAAGAAGGTGTGGGATTCCCCTGGAACTGCAGTTAAAGATGGTTCTTATGTGGATGTTGGGAATCGAACCCGGGTCCTCTGCAAGAGCAGTCAGAGCTCTTAACCGCTGAGCCATGTCTCCAGCCGGGAGAGAACATTCTTGAATGCAAGCATGACTTTGTTTACAGGAATGTGGAATATGATCCAATGAGACTAGGTGAGGATGTCACCTTCCAGGGAGTGAAGGAAGGACTCTGAGTAGTCAAGTATGTGGAGAAGGCAGCAAGTGACCGTCTGTCACAAGGGACAGATTTGGAAGGGGACATGAGGTTCAGTCACTGTATAGAGGGTCACGTGGGGAGTGTGGTAGATCTGTGTACACCAACTCCATGGTATAGCATGTCCTCTTCTGGCCTCTGCACAGAGGTTAACACACATGTCACACCCATGTACACATGCACAGTGGTGTGGACAGGAGGGATGACAACTGAGAACCAGCCAGGGGCAGTGTGGACAATGATGGGGCAGGACAGGTGGGGGCCCTGAGCAGCATCAGCACAACTCTCTGGGGACCAGAATCTGGGTCTGTTTACACGTGGTTATTCTTAAAATGCATCCACATAGATAATGACTGAGCAGTGACCTTCAGACACTGGAGAAACTCAGCATCCAGACCACCGTGAATATTTGAAATCTGAGAACCAGTGATCACTTTCCTGACTTCAGGGTTCTTGAGAATCTCACCATCATGTGCATGGGCTCTGACTCCCACCCTGGCTGCAACTCCCAGATCTTGTCTCAAAGGAAAACATATTGCTGGAGAAACTTATAGGTAGTGTTTCCTTTCCACAAGGAAGATGAGACCTGTAACTCCCTGTGAAGCCCTGGAGCTGGAGAGATGGCTCAGCTGTTAGGAAAGCTTGCTGCTCTTCCATAGGACCCGAGTTTGGCTCACAGTGTCCAGGTTGGGAAGCCCTAAGTGCCTATAACACCAACTCCATGGTATAGCGTGTCCTCTTCTGGCCTCTCCAGAAAGGTTAACACCCATGTGCACATACACATATAAGCATACACACACTGAGAGATTTCTTTTTAAACATTTGTTGGTTTTTCTTTTTAAAATTTTATTTATTTTATTGTTTTATATATTTTTTGTACAAAATTATGTTACAAATCAAATCTAGACCCATGTCCCACCTCCCTAACCCCCCAGTCCACCAGAGCTCATGCATTCTGCCAAAAATATTTTTGATATTTTTCTTGGTCTTTCTCAAAATTCTCAATGTGGAAGTTGACTGTGTTGAACAGAAGTTCACCATTTCAGTCAGTTCTTTGATGCAGTCTTTTCTGTTGTTGTTGTTGTTGTTCTTTCCAATATGCATCACTCCCAACTACTTGGACAACAGCTCAAGGAGCCCTGTAGAAGAAATACTTACAACTAGGTAATTGGCACTAGCATCCACAGATGAGGGATAGCATTCATCTTTTGTTTTTCTGGGACTGTGTTACTTCACTTAACATAATATCTTCTAGTTCCATCCATTTACCTGCAAAGTTCCTGATGTCATCTTTCTTTACTACTGCATAGAACTCCATTGTGTAGATGTACCACATTTTCTCTATCCACTCGTCAGTTGAGGGACATTTGGGTTGGTTCCAGCTTTTTGCTATTGTGAAGAGAGCTGCAATAAACATGGCTGTGCATGTATCTCTGTGGTAAGATGAGTCTTGTGGGTATATACCCAGGAGTGGTATGACTGGGTCAGGTGGTAAGCTCATTTTGAGTCTTCCAAGGGTTCTCCACACTGCTTTCCACAGTGGCTGTACAAGTTTACATCCCCACCAGTAGTGAATGAATGGTCCCCTTTCCCCACAACCTCTCCAGTACTTGGTATCTTTTATTTTCTTGATCCTAGCCAGTCTTGTAGGAGTGAGATGATATCTTTTTTTTTTTTTTCTGTGAAGGTAAGTCTGGTCTACATAGTGAGCTCCAAGCTAGCTGCAACTAAAGGGAGACCCTGTCTCAAAAAGACTAAAAAATTTAAATAAATAAATTTTTATTAATTTATGTGTCTGTGTGTATGGCCTGATTGTACGTAAGTGTACCTGGGTTGTTCTCTGTCCGCAGACTTTGGTAGCTTTCTTCTCATCCCCTGAAACTTGAGTTGCAAGCAGTTGTTGGCTGCCATGTGGGTTTTGGGAACCAAACCTGGGTCCTCTGCCAGGGCAGCCAGGGCTCTTTACCGATGAGCCATCTCTCCAGCCCTAGAAAAGTGTATATTGTGTTGTCATGTTTGAAAAGGCAAAAAGTAAACAACCCTTCATTTCCTGTCAAGAAGGATTATGACATTGAGCTCCTGATAATAAATGGATTCATACCTCACACATTTGTGTTTTGTTTAATATTTGTTTTCTTTGCAGTGCTGGACATCCACCACAAGGCCTCTCACATTACACAAATACTCTACCCTGAGCTATAATATAAACCCAGTAGAAGAGTTAAGGAACATTGAATAATTTCTTCCAATCCGTTGTTTTGAAAGTTTGATACTGGTTTACAAACTCACAGCATCCGTTAATGTGGCAAGCTTTTATTCTTTTCCCTTTTTTGTTAGATTTTGATTTTATACGTTTTTATATATAAAGACAAATTATTTAGTCTTATAATTTCATCAAATCCTAAATTTTTCGACATAAATTTATTTATTTTAATTTACAAATCTAGACCTGTGTTCCCGCCCATTCCCCAACCCTGCCAGAGCTCATGCATTCTGCCAAACATTGCTTTTTCCTCTCTTTCTCATCAAATCTCACATGTAGGAAGTTTGGCGTTATGTTTGAAGGCAGAAGTTACCTGTTCAGTCAGCTCTCTGAGAAAGGTGTAGTCTTTCTGTTGTGTTTGTTGTTGTTTGCTTTTCCATATGGATCATACGCGCCAAATACTTTGCGACAAAGAGCTCAAGGAGGCCCGTAAAGATTAATACTAAACAACTATGGTAATTGGCACTAGCATCCACAGATGAGGGATACATTCATCTTTTGTTTTTCTGGGACTGTGTACTTCACTTCAACATGATGTCTTAGTTCCACCCATTTATCCTGCAAATGCTGCATGTCATCTCTTCTTTGACTGCTGCAAGAACTCCAGTTGTGTAGATGTGAGATGATATCTTAAAAGTGGTTTTCACGTTCATTTACTTAATTACTATCGTGCTAGACATTTTTTTTTTTTTGGTCTTTTCGAAGAACAGGGTCTCCCTGTAAGTTCCCAGCTGTCCTGGAACTCACTCTTGTATGACAGGCGCTGGCCTTGAACTCACAAGATCCGCCTGCCTCTGCGCTCCCAAGTGCTAAGGATTAAAGGCGTGCGCCAACCACGCCCAGCCGATGAATAGACATTTTAAAGATGTTTTTCAGCCATCTTTATTTCTTGATTTGTGAAGTCTCTGTTCAGACTCTTTTGCTCCATCTTTGAGTGGATTCATTTGCTTTCTTTTCTTCTTTATTTTCTGAGTAGTTTATATCTCTGGAAATCAACGCTTTGTAAGATGTATCTTTGGTGAAGATTTCCTTCCCAAACTCTGTGGGTTTTCCTTTTCAACTTCCTTGATTGTTCTTTTGATGTACAGAAGCTTTTGCATTTAATGAGTTCCCATGTGTTAATTGTCGACCTTAATTCTTGCGCAAACGCTGTCTGATTAGGAAGTCTTTTCATATGCTATGTCTTGTAGTCTGCTGCCAACTTTTCTTTATTGCCTTGAGAGTTTTCAGGTTGAGGTCCTTTTATCTATCTGGAGTTGACTTTGTACAGGGCGAGAGGTAGGGGTTTAATTTCTATGCTTCTACAAGTGGTGATCCAGTTTTGGCCAACACCACTGGTGTTGAAGATCCTGTCTTTCCTCCATTGTGTCCTTCTTGGCCCGCTTGTCAATATGAGATGGCCTGAAATTATATGTGCTCAAGCTTGGATCTCCAGTTTTTGTTCCTTTGGCCAACAGGTCTGTTTTGTGCCAGTACCAGGCTTGTTTTATGACTATAGCCCTGAAGTATAGTTTGAAGTCTGGTATACAGATCCCTCTTGTATTGCTCTTTTCACCCAGGTTTGCTTTTGAGCTATTTGGGGTCTTTTTGTTTTTCCATATGAAATTAAGGACTTTTTTTTCAAGCTTGTGAAGAAACCTTTGGGGATTTTAATTGGGACAACATTAAATCTATACAAGAGTTGGGGTAGAATGGACATTTTTACCTAATAATAATTTTCACAATCCTTGAGCTGGGAGGTTCTTTCCATCTTCTGATTGTTCGTTCTTCAATTTCCTTCTTCAGGGGTTTAAAAGGGTTTTTTTAGAGCTCTTTGGTATCTTGGTTAGGTTTGTTTCCTCGGTATTTTATTTGTTTTTGAGGCTATTGGTGAAGTGGGAAGCTCTCCTTGTATTCTTTCTTCAGTTGCTTTGTTGTTGGTGTAAAGGAACGGTTACTGATTTTTCTAGGTTTAATTTTTGTATTATCTCGCACTCCTAGAAACTCTAATCATTTTAACGAGCTTTCTGGTGGAATTTTAGCATCCCTTAAGTTAAAATCATATCATCATCAAAAAGGGAGAGCATGACTTCATCTTTTCCAACCACTACTCCTTTAATATAGCCCCAGCACGTGTTTCAAGTACTATATTGAAGAGGAGTGGTGGATAGCCGGTAGCCCTTGCTGAGTTCCTACCTTTAAGAGGATGCTCTTTCTCTTCTCCATTTAGGATGGTGTTGGCTGTGGGTTTCCTGTATAATGGCTTTTGATTTCATTGAGGAATGACCCCTCCAATCCAATTCCCTCTAGGACTTTAATGAATGAGGGATGAATGGATTTTTTTCAAAAGGATTTTTCTGCAGCAATTGAGATGATCATTTTTTTTGTTTTTCAGCCATTTATGTATTTTATTGATATTTAATTTATTACTGTATGTTGAACCACGCCTGCATCTCTGGTATGAATCGCAATTTGGACATGATGGATGATNAAAGAAACAGAAACAAAGCAAGAAGCAGGGTACATTATCCAGGGAGTCTATAAAACCAAGACAGTTATAAAATGTGGAAAAGACAATTAAACTGAAGTAAAGAGAACACAAGATACTCCAAGAAGACCAAAGATTCTGGGCTAGAAATTGCGCTAATAGTAAGGATTTGAACAGCTTGGTGTTGGGACCTAGGTTTGTCGATGCGCGTCACAAATGAAAACTCAAACCAGTCGCCCCTAGTGGCAGATGTGGGGACCCACAGCGCTGCTGAGGCCTCACTGGTGCATCTCACTGGTGCGTTCCAGTATTCCTGGTCTGGAGGGGACTGAGGCATCGTGTGTTTTCAGTCTTTCCAGTGTGCACTGCTGGGCACTGATGGAGACTCCTGTTGTCATAGGGAGACTCTAGCTCGGCCTCAGTCAGTGGTATTGACTAGGCTTACACATCTGAATTAGCTATTGGCTATTTCCCAATACACATAAGCCTGTCCTCCAACCTGGAGAGGCAGAGGCCGTGTGTCTGGAATGAGAGGTGGGCTTGCATTTTTGAAAAACTTCCAAGTGACCCAGCTAACAACCAACCAGAACTTCATTTCCAAGGTATCGAATGACTTCTTTCGAGCTCCACGGGCTTTGCAGGACACAGGTGCACTTACACACGCACAGGTCATACATACAGACACATAAATAATAATAAATAAAATATTACCAAAGGCTTAGGTTATTAAAACTTCATTTTTATAAAGTACCAAAAAGAAACCAGTTCATAAGGAAAAGAAGTAGATTAGAGGTTAGCAGGGGTGGGGTCATGGGAGTTATTGATCAATGGTCACAGCTTTAGTTCAGGTGATAAAATATGGAGCTAGCAATGGTAGGTGCACACTGGTCATAACGAATGACATTTGTTTGCATGACTGATTAGGATAGCGCTTTTTATAAATATCTCATCGTTTAATACAGTCTTCAGCCAAGACTACAAAACACATCCACTAAGGTCACACAGTGTTCTTTATAATCATATGCAGACCACTCAGTACACTTTGGACAAATAACACAGAGTTTAGAGAAAGAGACGGAACAGCCACGTGCAGGACAGGCCATGCGTGTCCTCTCCTTGAGTCTCAAGAGTCAGTCCCAGGACTTTCCTTTGAAGCTTTGGGGGCACATGGCTCCCCCTGAGGCTGCTCACTCTGGACGCACTCTCCCCAGACTCCCCAACGATCCCTAGACTCACCTAGACTCTCTATACTGCATAGGGTTGTGAAGGCCTGGACAGCCATAGTGAACAGGATGGCTGGCCGTGTAGCATGGAGGTAAGAACTCATATGTGTCTACACATGAGGCCAGTTCCCAGCATTTGGAACTGGTTGGTCATCATGTCTACCATAATCCTAAACGTGAGCTACAGATCTCCTAGTGACCACCCCAGAGGGCGATATCAGAAGACATAATCACCACTCAAAATTATTTCCTTCAGAGAACTTACTTTGTAGAGTCTGGTTTCTAACCCTGTCCCAGCAGACCTGGAGGACACTCCCCATAATCCCGCTAAGACCTACTGTCCGAGTCCTGTCTCCTCACTCTATGAGGAGATGCTGCGGAGTCTCCTCCCTCCTGGCGTCACCGTGGATAAAGGGAAGCTGACCACAGGAGAAAGCCTGAGGCAGAGGACAGAGGCCTTCCAGAAAGTCTCAGAGGACAGGGGCAGAGCAGAGACACAGCTTAGCCAGCACAGGAAGCTGGAGGGTCTCCTGAACCCCCATAGCATGATGGAGCCCACAGTCCTTTTTCCAGGACACACAGGTCCCTCCTCCTGCACACCCAGGAAGAAAAACTCCTGAGACAGCTGCTCCTGGGCCTCTGTCCCTGGATCAGAATCCAGACTGGAAACACCAGTGACAAGGATTGCTTCCCCTCCCCTCCCACCCACTAGTCAGCACTCAGCTGGGCCATTCCAGCTCCAGAGACATCCCTGTCACCTTTCTGCAGGAGGAAATCCCCCCTTCCCAGAGCACTGAGAACACAGGGAAGACTGGGTGCTCAGCTGCAGTGCACAAGGAAGAACATCCTTGGATTGGGGAGCTCAGGGGCTTCCTCATTGCAGCTGACAGACCCAAGGCCAGGACACAGCCCAGCTCAGCCCTGGATGAGCTGCTGTTCTCTCAGGGACAGGGATCCCTGTCAGCCTTGCTGCTCTAAGTGTGCTCTAGAGGACTGAAGCATGGAGGGAGGAAAGGGGAAGAGGGAGGCTGCAGCACTGAGAGGAGGGGACAGAGCTGGGTCCTGCACAGACCCCGCCCTCAGCCCTCAGCCCATGTGACCCTGGGAGGTGCTTCTGCCTGGAGGAGGCTGAGCTCAGAGGGAGAAAGGACAGCAGAGCTGACAGCAGAGCAGCAGGGCCTGGGAGCAGCGCTGGAGCAGAAGCTCTTCTCCACAGAGGGAGACAGCGGACAGCAGAGACCATGGAGCTGCTCTCTGCCCCTCTGCACACTGGGAGTGTCCCTTGGCAGTGGCTGCTGCTCACAGGTGAGGGGACCATTCCCTGGGAATGGGAGGAGGAGAGGAGACTGACACTGGGTTGGGTCCCCAAGGGAAGAAGAGACCTAAGAGGGGACATTGAGAGGGACAGAGTTCAGCACAGGAAGCTCTCAGAGAACAGGTGTTGGCGAGGGGGAGGACACGCTCAAGGTTCCTGTTCTAAGCTGATGTCCACTGAGCACTGTATGCTGAGCACAGGTGTTCACAACAGGGACAGAATGATTCTCCAACTCACCCCAAACTGGAGTATTAAACTTTGATCTTAGTAACCAATGTATGAAATTCATGAATAAACCTCTGGACATGCAGGGCCCTGGAACACACGTTCATTCACCAACAGGCATCTCAGCCCATTCCTGGCAGAGGGGCTGAAGCAGAGAAAAGACCAGTTCTCCCCACACAACCCTCGTCCTAGTGGACAAGGAGACAGAGCAGCAGGACGTTTAGAAGGAGATGACGTGGTGACAAGAGCCACAGAGGAAACAGCAGGAAAGTTCAGAACCTGAAGACTCAGGGTCTGCAGAGGAGGTCAGGGAAGGCGTGCGCTAGACCCTCAGCCAGCCTGTGAGTGTGAGCAGGGATCTGAGGACAGTGAGGGTGAGCCCTGAGGGAGAGAGTTCCATAGGAGCAGTGACAAGGCCAGGGACACTGAGCTGATGGACGGCTGTGCTGTGCTCTGCTCAGTAGGACACACACACACACACACACACACATGCAGACACAGACACACAGACACACACAGACCTACACAGAGACACACACACTGATGCACACAGACACACACACATGCAGACACACACACACATACACACACACAGACCCACACAAAGACACACACATGCACAGACGCACACAGACACACACGCAAAGACACACACACACATGCAGACACACACAGACACACACAGACCTACAGAGAGACACACACACACACAGATGCACACAGACACACACCCACAGACACACACTCACAGACACACACGCACAGACACAAACACACACACACACACACTATTCATGGCTCTCTCCCTCTCCCTCCTAGTCTCACTTGTAACCTACTGGAGCTCTCCCACCACCGCTCAAGTTCATATTGAAGCAGTGCCGCCCCACGTTGCTGAAGGGAACAGCGTTCATCTACGTGTCCACAACCTGCCCGGGAATCTTCAGAGCTTTAACTGGTTCAAAGGAAAACCTGCACTTACTGAATATGAAATTGCACGATATATAATAGCCACTAATGTCAATAAGACAGGTGCTGCATACAGTCATAGAGAAACAATATTCCCTGATGGATCCCTGCTGATACAGAACGTCAACCAGAACGACACCGGATTCTACACCTTTCAGACCACCAATCAAGAATTTGATAGGAAAGAGACATCGGTGCAGTTTGATGTACACCGTGAGTGATTCTCTGTGATCTCTGGGTCGTGGGTGGGGCTAATCCCTACAGGAATGTCAACCCTGGACAGGGCTTACCTCTCCCAGCTCCGCACTCTGTATTTTGTCTCTATGTGTAGTTTAAGAATTCAGTGCAAGACACACACAGTTGAGACAAAGTGTAATAGATTAGAGTCCCTCACCCGAATCCACCCTGCAGAGAGAAGGACATGTGTGGGCAAACTCAAACTGAGGGAGCAGCCTCAGCACACACAGGACTCTCTGAGACTTAGGTGGGGTCTGGTTGAGGAACCAAGGGATCCTCACTGAGAGATGAGCACCAGGAAGTCCTGGCTGCAGACCTCTCTCCCAGATTCCTAATTCCGATTGACCCTGGGGACCTTGGTGACAGGGATGAATTTGACTTGCTCTTAGAGCTGAGGGCAAACAATGATTTCTTCTCTCTCTTGGTCTCGGCTGTGGATTCAGCCAGTGCGCTATCATGAGAGCATCATCTAGTGACCTGGGCATCTCCTCCTGAGTCTCAGCACAGAGAACACAGAAGGACAAGTGCCCAGGCCATTAGCCAACTGTCCTGATGGGTTTATGAGACTCCACATGAAGATCAGTGTCCCCAGGGGCAAGAGCAGGGGATAAAGGAACAAACAGGTAGGTGTCATGGGATCCAGTCCACGGAATTCTCTCTTGCAGCCAAATAGCAGAAAGTGCTCCTGATTTGGGCAGCTGGCCATCCCAAGATCAGGTCAGCGTTAATATTTAAGGTTAACTTATAGACATGGCAATTACCATTTCCCATGTGTCCTATTATAGAGAAGGTGAGACACAGGATGTACAGTGTCTGAAACAGAGTCACACAGGGCAGGGATGGAGATCTAAGCACAAGGTGTCTGTCTATAGCACAGCCCTGACCTCCCACACTTACTAGGTGTCCATGGACTACACCACAATGTGGGTTCAGAATCTTTGGTCTTATTCACTGGCAATTCAGAGGTAGTCTCTGATCCACGAAGTGAAAGCAAATTAATAATTACCCTAACAATTTAGTCTAGACTTGAATCCCACATTTAAAGAGAATTCCAGGTCTTCCCAAACTGCACCAGCACTCACTGGACTGGAAATCCCAGGATTCCCGGTGAGCTGGTGTCTCTGCTACTGGAGACTCTCACCAGACCTTCCAGTGTGCACAGAGAATAATGTGTCTCCAACTTCCAGTATTTTGTCATAAGAAAGGAATGAATGAAGGAATGAATGAAGGAATGAATTATGGAGTAGATGGATGGGTGAAAGATGGACAGAGAACTTAGATATCCAGACTTACCTGCAGAGTCCCAGGAGGTCTGGCCTCACCTCCTCCCTGTCCCTCTGGAAGCTGAGACTCTTGTTCAATCCTCTGTCCCCTGCTCATAAGCTCCCTGAAGGTTCACAGAACACAATGGCCATGGGCTGCTGGGATTAGGATGCATTTTCACAGTGACACTGGATTGGTTCTGAGCAGATATTTGGGGCTGAGTCCCTGGGGTCTTGGGAGTCATTTTAGCCCCATTGTTAGTGTCATGGACGTTCTGTCTTTTTGGTCCTTCTCAGCCTCCATCTCCTGTCCCTTCATTTCTGGCAGGACTGCCCCTGCCCCGCCCAGCTCGCTGCTCCCTCACCCCCCCCCATGTGCATGGCTGCCTGTCCTGTTCTCTTCCCAACAACACTTGCTGTCAGCTGCTCCCAGGGAAGCCATGGGAAAGGACACAGACATCAGGAGCAACAGCCACTCCTCTGAGGTCCATAATGTCCCAGTGGCCCCACTGTGAGGGAGTCCCCCTGTGTCCCCTTCCAGGCTCTGTTCTTCTGCAGTGCTGACATGTGGACTAAGCCAAGGGACAGGGATGAGCAACTTCTCCTGCTCTTTCTGCTGAGTGCTCAGGAGCTGGAGAAGAGCACAGAGCTGCCAGTCTCACAGCCCCTGTCTCCTTCCCCAATTCACTGACTCCAACATCCTCCAGTGTGGCTCACATTCCCCAGTGTCTCCACAGACATCTAATGGGCTAACACCTTGTCTACACCCACCTGTGTCTCACACTGTCACAGGGTGTCCTTCTCAGGTAGTGACTCAGTCTTACCAATTCAGTTAGAATGTCCAATGGGGAAAGATTTGATGAAACTCACTTTGTGATTCTTGGGTTTGAAAGAAAAGAAAGAAAGCATCTAAGATACCTCTGCTGGGCTTTTTTCACTTTGTCTGTTCATAGAAATTGGGACATAGGTTTCTCCTACAGGAGCTCACATGACATATAACACTGCTATAAACCTGTGATTGTTCCTCCTTTCTTCTTTTTCTGGGGGACAACAATGTCTCACTATGTAGCCCTGGTTGGTCTGGAATTCACTGTGTGGACGAGGTTGGTCTCTAACTTACAGAGATCCATTTGCCTCTACCACCTCAGGACATGGATTAAAACCATGTACCGCCATGCCCAGCCTCTCCTCCAACAGAGAAGCCTCACACTCATCTTCTGTCCCCAGGACTCACAGGTCTCTGCTCAGAGAGACAGGTTTGAAACCAGTTTCAGCATCTGATTTGATCAAAATGAGACTGCATAGCATTCAGAGCTCAGCTGAAGGCCTTCTCCTGTTCTCTACAGAAATATTACTTCCACTGGTTTTAGTTCTCGCGTACTAATAACAGTTTTCCCACATGGAAGGAAGTTTTCAACAGAAATGCCTATCCCAGATCTGTCAAACACACCTGGATCACCAGGCTAGAGTTCCAGCACCTTCCTATCCCCTGTCTTCTACCAAGTAGATCTGCATTTGAAAACATCCACCTGCATTTCAGGAAAGATCTCTCCATGGTCCTCATCTGTTTGAGAAGGGACATTAAGGTCTAAGGATAGGAACTCTGTTCTGTCTGCACCTTCACTCCTCTGGACAATTGCTTGGGCTCATGCTCTGTCTTTTAGAGTGTCACAGCAGTCTCCCTCAAGTACCTGAGAAGAATGGCCACCTCATGGCCCTGCCTGACCACTGATCTGAGCTCCAGGCCTGCTCCTGGTTTCCTGTGTCTGATTTCTGTCCACACATCATCCTTGGGACAGGCTGTGGGGTTTCTCAGGGTGTAAGCACAGTGGGAAGTCTCCTCATGACTCATCTGTAGGACAGCCTTGCCAAGCAAAGCCTGGGAGGACACACTCCTCGGCTGCAGGGGGAGGGCAGTGCAGCTGGAGGAACTCAGCACCTCATGGTGCAAAGCATGCAGGGAGTCAGTGAGCAGCAGCAGAGGCACTGGGGTCTCTGACTCTGGGTCCTGGGTCTTGGGTCTGTCTATCAGCAAACACTACAGCTCAGATCTCAGGTGGGTGTCTATACTTCTCCCACACTCAGCCTACCATCTCTGAGCACTCAGCTCCTCCTGCATCTGCCTGGGATTCACCTCCTGCTGGTTTCTGAAGGACCATGGTAGTCAGAGAGGGGAGAAAGGTCAGTTCTGGTGGGAAGACACCTGTGCAAGGACCAAAGGTGCCACACAGGGAAATCTTCTTTCTGTTGTCTGCACAGCACTGTTACCCAAGCCTCACATCACAAGCAACAACTCCAACCCCACAGAGGGTGAGGACTCTGTAGCATTAACATGTGAACCTGAAACTCCAAGCACAAGCTACCTGTGGAGGATAAACGGTCAGAACCTCTCAGATGGGGACAGGCTGGAGCTGCTCAGGGGCAACAGGACTCTCATGTTACTCAGTGTCACAAGGAATGACACAGGACCCTATGAGTGTGAAACCCGGAACCCAGTGAGTGCCAACACAAGTGACCCAGTCACCCTGAATGTTTCCTGTGAGTAACTTCTGTTCCTTCATGGCTGAAACTGTGTAATGCACAGGGCTAGAGCCAGGCCACTCAGTCCCTCTGGGGTTCATGAGGCAGATGGACACCTAGGCTGGCCATGGCAGCTTGTCCTGTGCAAAGCATATGCAGCCAGGCCCGAGAGCTAAGAACCAGCCTTGAGCTGAGAACTGGGTGATCCCTTCAGACTCCACCTGTCTGCAGATGCGCAGGGTGACTCCTGTAATGGAGAAGGAAGGGTATCTCAGACTCAGGCTCAGTGAAGACAGGAGGTGCTGGACTTTCTAGTGTGTGTTGCACTGGTGATGGAACTCAAGGCCATGTGCATGCTAAACAAGTATTCCACTAATCTGTATCCCTAGTCCTGGTTGGGGTCTGGTTAGTAGAGGTCATGACACAGCTCAGAGGGGTCCTATGGCCTCTGCAGAGCAGGAGCTCCCCTTCCCTGTCATGATGTCACATGGGGCTTTGTTCTGTTTGCTCCAGATGGCCCGGATGTCCCCATCCTGTGCCCCTCAGACTCATACTTCCATCTAGGGACAAACCTCAGCCTCTACTGCCATGCAGCCTCTAACCCACCTGCACAGTGTTCTTGGCTTATCAATGGGGAGCCCCAGCCATCCTCACAATATCTCTTTATCCCCAACATCACTACTAACCATAGCGGATCCTATACCTGCCTCGTCCATAACTCTGCCACTGGCCTTACTAGGAAAGCAGTCAAGGATGTTGCAGTCCTGGGTTATGGATCCCTGAAGTCTCTGTACCAAGCTCTGGGTAGTCTTTTCCTTTTTCTGGAAAGATGCAGAAGTTAATTCCCAGCCTGTGCTCATGAGTAAAATCAAACTCCATACTTCCTCTGAGATTCTCCCTGCATCCCTGAGTCTCCTCTTCCTTTCACGCTTCTCTGATTTCTATGGCTGACCTGGAATGTGCGCAGGTGGTTCTCCCAGCCCTGGGAAACCCTCAGTCTGTGGTGTGGATTCCAAGGGGCAGTGAGGTTCCTTATTGTCAAACATATTTCTTGTTAACCCGTGGCTTCCTCTCCCCTCCATTTTCTTTCTCTGACCTCTGTGTATCTGAAGGAATATTCAGGGATTGGAAACTCTTGTTTTTACCTAAATGGGAAGAGAAAACTCCAAAGATGGGAGACAAGCAGCTCAGAGATCTGCTCCCATCCTGCTCCTGTCTCAGGAAGTGACTGGCTTTGATCTCACTCTTTGAGGTTGGAAGGGGAAGGAAGAGATGGTGCCTGGGGGGCCTGCCCAGAATCAGAATCAAATATGTCACTAATTATTATCATTAATTTTATATATTTTTAAATGTTATGCATATGACTGTATTGCCTGCGTGTGTATAAGTACACCCATGTTGTGAAATGCCTGTGAAGGTCAGAAGAAGGCATCTGATTCCCTGGTACTGGAATTAAAGACAGTTGTTGGCCACCATGTGGATACTGGGATTCAAACCCAGGTCCTGTGCAGGAGCAGCCAGTGCTCTTAACTGCTGAGCCATCTCTGTAGCCCCAATGTTACTAATTATTTGATGGAGCTAGTTTTCTTCCTCTTCTCAAACTCACAAAAAGAAAGCATGTCCTGATGGACATCAGAGCATCTCCTAGTGGTGGTGGGGTCTCAGAGGCAACGAAGTTGGAAGCAAACCTTGGAGTAGATGACTCTGGGCTGATTTCTGGCTCTACAGACATAGCAGTGTGAGGATGTGGACAGAGGCACATGTGTTGAGCACAGAGAACAGAGAGGGACGGTCCCTGGGAGAACAGGAAGCTTCGTGTTGACTGTCTGTGGGGAAAGGGTGAAAGAGAAGTGCCAATGTCATCTGTAGTGAGGACCAGAGTGCCCGTCCATTCGCCTTTCAAATTTCTTTTAAAGTGATATTTAATCCATGGCCTAGAAAATAAAATTCCTACCCAAATAGAAAATCTTTATTTTGAGATTTCTCCCAGTCCTAAGATCTAGGCCTTAATATACTAAAATACCATCTTAATTCCATGACAAATCATTTAATTGGAAAAGAAACAGAAAGCTGCTTCACAATGGAGGGGCCTGGTCATAAAGAAAGTACCAGAAATGGTTCTTACAAAGTCAAAGGAAAGAGTACTCCACCTGATGATGAGGTTTCTGGACACGTGGGCTGAGAAGAGGTTCCTGGTGTGGAATCTGCACATGTGTCCTGGGCAGGGCTCACTCTAGGTGACTGGGTCAGAGGAAGGTGCCTCTCTCTGCAGATTGTATCCTGAGTCACCTCGGGGTCACCTCTCACCTTACACTGTGGCCCTGAGAGCTGGCTGAGAGCTACTCTCAGTTGGTCCCCTCCTTTGTTTTCCCACAGAGCCGGTGACTCAGCCCTCCCTCCACGTCACCACCAGCACAGTCCCAGAAAAGGGGTCTGTGGTCTTCAGCTGCCGCTCAAATGACACTGGAATCTCCATCCAGTGGATCTTCAATAACCAGAATCTGAAGCTCACTGAAAGGATGACGCTGTCTGAGAACAACAGCAGGCTCAGCATAGAGCCTGTCATGGGGGGGCGATGCTGGGGACTATCAGTGTGAGGTCTCCAACCCAGTCAGTTCTGAGAAGAGTGCCCCAGTCCTCCTGGCAGTGAACAGTGAGTGACCTCTTCTCTCCTCTTATACCACACAGGTGGATTTCTCTACCAATGGTGTGCCAAGTAGATAAAAATTACAAGAGAAAAGTAGAAATTTAGACACAAATACATTTCACACAGAGATGAGCACATGTAGTCCCAGGATAAAACTGGGGCAAAGGATGCCAGTCCTGGTGGCACACACCTTTAATCCTGGGACCCGAGAGCAGAGGCAGGTAGATCTCTATGAGACTGAGACAGCCTGGGACTACAGGAAAACCCTGTTTCAAACAAACAAACAATAAATGGGGCAAGGGGGACGGTGAGTATGAGGCCAATCTGGGTTACACAGTGAGAGCCTGCCCCACCCCACAGACAGTGCAGTAAACAGGAGTCCAAAGTGGTTGTGAACTGTGTTTCCAATCAACCCCCAGAATGCATGGAGAACTGGTTCCAAGAGTCCCACGAATACCAAATCTGTGGATGCTCTGAAGGTAGCTGTGCACAAGCTCCCACAACACTTCAGTCTCTTTATATTATTTCTGATTCCAGATACAAATGCTACATAGATGTGAATTGTACCATATTACGAAAGGCATAATACTCTGGTTTCTCTTCAGATCGTATAAATAAGAAAGGCGTAATGACAGGAGAGAAGACTGTACAGTTTTCATCATAGACATAATTTAACTGAATAATTTTGATTCACAGTTTGTTTAATCCATAGATGTAAAATCCTTGGCTTAAAGGGCTGAGTTTATTATCCTGAGATGGGCATTTACCATGTGACCATGCACAAGATTCTTTTTCTGTTAATATTTCTTTGGTGTAAATATATATATATATATATATATATATATATATTATAAAATTAGAGAGGAGAAGGAGAGAAGAAGAGAGAGAGAGAGATACAGTGAGAGAGAGACAGAGACAGAGAGACAGAGTTCAGTGATATTAAGCACATATTGTTTAACCATCTCCATTATCTATTTCCAAAACTTTTTCTAAACCTACTCCACACCCTAACACCCTCCAGCTCCATTTACCACATTCTACTTCTCTCTGGGTGTCTGTGATAATTCCAGCCCTCATAGTCAAGTGGAATCACATGTTTGTGCTTTTCCTCAGGCTGACTTCACTTAGCATATCTTCAAAATTTCATCCGTCATGTACCAGATGTCAGAGTTTCATCCCTTCAATTTTAAGATTGCTCTTGTCTGTAATATTCTTCTCCATGACCATGTCACTGTATGAATTCATGATTAGGGTCTCATTTTGCTGATTCATTCATCCTCTCAATGGGCTTTGAGTTGTTTCTAACTTTGGGGTTTGTGAGCAATGGTCATATGAAGATAGGTGAGCAAATATCTGTTCAAATCCCTGGTTTTAGTTTTCTGGCCATAAACCCAGATATAGAATTATGGGCCATATATAATTCTTTTTTTGTCTTTTTGAAACAGGTTCTCCCTGTAGCCCCAGCTGTCCTGGAACTCACAGGACAGAAATCACAGGAACTCACTGTGTAGACCAGGCTGGCCTTGAACTCATTGAGATCTGCTGCCTCTGCCTCCAGAATGCTGGAATTAAAGGCATGCACCACCACACCTGGCCATAATTCTTTAAGTTTTGATGAACCACATACCAGGTGGGTGATATTTTTCATCCCATTTACCAATGAACCTGAATTCTAATTTCTTTATGTCTTCAAAACTTGTTTTCTTTTGCTTTTTGTATTTAATGCTATCTACCCTAAGATATATGAGGGGATATTGTGACTTTCATTTCCCTTTCCTCAATGAAGAACTGATGTTGAATATCTTTTCATGTGCTTATTGGCTATTTATATATTTTTATGGAAATTATTCTACTTCTTTCCTTACTTTTCATTGCGTTTTTGGTCTTTGTGGTCATTTTTGCTGCTCTTATAGAGTGACGGTTGTTTCTTATATATCCTGGACACTAACCTCTTATCAGACATTTTATTCACAAATATTTTCTGCCATTCTAACAGTGGTGTTTTCACTTTCTTGGTTAAGGTTTTGTTTATAATTAGTAATAGTTGTTTAATTGATAGAATTGCATACATTTGGGCGGATGCAACATAATCTTTGATATCTGTATACAATTTGGAGTGATTCAGTCAGGCTTGTTAGCACAGCCATTGTTTTCCTTATCTGTCAGTTTTATGGTAAAGTGTTTGAAATTTAATTTTAGGTACTCTGAAATACATATTATCATTGAGCATTCCCCTCCTAATCTGTCTTCTCTCTCAAAGCTTTTCCTCCCTGTCTATCTGAGACGTTGTGTCCTGTGACCCACTACGTCTCCATTCCCTCCTGCCTGCCACTCAGTCTCTGGAAACCATCCTTCTTCTCTGTACTTCATAGATCTTCACCTTTCTAGATTCCACATATAATGAGATCACGCAGTGTTCTCCTTCTCTGCATGGCTGATGTGACTTAGCGTCATACCGTGCAGGTTCATTCATGTAATCCCAGTGACTGAACTGTCTTCTTTGTAAAGGCTCAGCTGCACTGCCGTGTGTGTGTGATCGCAACGTTTCCTTTACCATCCATCCACTGGTGAACATTTAGTGTCTGTGTCTTGGCTATTATGAAAAAGGACCTGGTCACGGGAGTTTAGCTACTTCTTCAATAGAATCCTTCAGTTCAGACAAGTGCATGTCTCTGTGTGTTTCTGCATGTGCATATCTGTACAGACATAGAACTACTAGGTCATATGGCTGATAATATCCTTTGATGCAGAAACGTTTTCAATTTTGCTAATGTCCAATGTATCTACTTTGTTGTTTGTTGTTGCCTATGCATTTGGTGTCACAGCAACAACATCATTGCCAAATCCAGTTTCTTATTTTCCTATAAGGGGTTTATGGATTTTAGCTCTGATATTTATGTCTTTGATCCATTTAGAGTTAATTTTTATGCTGTTAGGTGAAAGCTTAACTTCATTCTTTTGCATGCATATTCTGTTTTCTCAGTATCTCTTGCTGAAAAGACTATTCTTTCACTATTGGACAGTCTTAGTAGCCTAGTCAAAAATCACTTGAACAGAGGTAAAGTTGGGGAGAAGAATATAAGAGCCAGAGGGCCAACACCTGCTGCTAGTTAATGTATTCTAGACATGATGGGGAAGTTGTACCCACAAAATCTCCACAGGTTATGGTGTGGTAGTCTAACAAGATCTGCTTAATGAGAAAACAAGTTGACATGCCAACATGGATGCAGGAAATCTCAGTCTCCCAATCCCATTGATTGCTTCAGGCAATCAATGGATGGTCAGTGAAGTTAATTCTAAAAATTGTATTATTTTGATGCTCTCATAACTGAAAACCATTTAAAATTTCTTTCCATTTGTTCATGGTTAAGGCTAAGGCAATGGCTCAGTGGCCGAGCACTGGCCTAACATGCATGAGGTCCTAGGTTCAATCCCTAGTACTACAGATAAAGGAAACCAGATTCTTCATTGTTAATATTAGTGTATAGAAACACAACTGATGCAGGCAGGTGCATTGTCTTGGCCTTCAGGTTTGATGTTTTTCCTCATTAGTTCTAACAATTTTTGCAGACTTGTTACATATTTAAATTCACATCATCTGCAGACATGTAATTTTAGTATTTATAATTGGGTACCACTTATTTCCTTGTCTTACCTAATGTTTCTGTCTAGGATTTCTGACAATATATTGAACAGGAATGGTAAAAGAGGCATCCACGTGTGTTCCTGACCTTACAGGCAAAGATTTTAAGGCTCAGCACTGAGTGTGATGTCAGCTG
Source organism: Rhizomys pruinosus (assembly GCA_009823505.1). NCBI lineage: Eukaryota > Metazoa > Chordata > Mammalia > Rodentia > Spalacidae > Rhizomys > Rhizomys pruinosus. The sequence continues at coordinate 1,000,538 of VZQC01013833.1, forward strand.
AGGGCTTTACTATATGGCCTGAGTACACTGGAGTCCTCTTCAGTATTAGTTCCAATATCATTAAATTCGGTCAGGTATCTTTCTTGATTAGACCTAATCTGGTATTAGCTGTACGTGTTTTTAGTTTGTGTCTCTTCATGAATCCATCTTCATGTGTCTATATTTCTAAGACTTTGTCTGTTTCATCTACATCGATGGTTAGCACATGGTTTTCCAGAGTCCTTTTCAATTCTCATTATCCTGAATAATGTCTCAAGTTTCACTTCCAGATCTAGTAATATTAATCTTTCTTTATAGAGCTAATCTAGTTGAGGGGTGTCAATAGTGTTTATCATGTCTAAAGAACAAACATTGGCTCATTGTTTTATCTACTGGTTCCCTCCTTACACTAGCTTTCTTTCTGAGAGAGTGTCAGGGTTTTTCCATTTTTTAAAGGCTGAGTCTCACTACGCAGTCCAGACTAGCTTGAAACTAGCAAGCCTCCTGCCTCAACTTCCCAAATGTTCTTCCACTAGCTTTTGATTTAACTTGTTCTCTCTCTAAAGTCTTAAATTGTGGAGTTAGATGATCAGCTTGAAATGTTTTTAAGGTACAAACATTTGTATCTCTAAACTATTTACCCATGATTCTTAACCTTCTTACACCTCAGATTCCTCAAATGAATATTGAAAAGGGGGGTATTGGTTCTTCAAGACACTGTTTCAAAGACTTAATATAATAATCACATAGTCCTTTGCAAAAATGCCACACGCAGAGACAGTGTTTCATAAATTTAGCTGCAGTTATTACCACCATTAGTGTTAGGCTTAAAGTAAGGAAGCCAGGTCCACCTCTGTTTAACCATATGAATTTAAATAATGTTTTTTAAACCACTTTAAATGGTGTTTTCATCCTTAAGATGGAATAATTTCTACATGATAGAATTATTGTGTGAATAAATGAGATGTAAATACAGGGCTTGGAACATCATAAGTACCACACAACAGTGGGCGACGTTAGCATTCATAACAGCTCTAGAGTAGACACAGGTGAAGACTGAGCCTCACACGTTTATAGAAAAGAATAAACAAATGTGCAAGTCACATAGTGAAAGGGGGAGAAGAGGAGACACTGCTCAAAAAGTAAAACCTGTCTGACACAGCTGCACGGGTCTAGATTTGATTTGTAATGTAATTTTTTATGAAATGCACAGAGCTTCAATAAAACATTGGCAAAAATAAAAAGAAAATATCTTCCCTGAATGAACAAATAGTGATGACTTTTTATCTAGGACGCCCTAATATAAAACACACTCATTTTCATTCCTTCTTTTTTCTTTCCATGACAGCTGCCCTAGAACCAGGAAGTTCTGGCCTCCTAGCAGGAGCCATTGCTGGCATCGTGGTTGGAGTTGTGGCTGGCATGGCCCTGATAGCAGCCCTGGCGTATTTCCTGTATTCCAGGAAGACTGGCAGGTAGGACGGTCTTTCCTCTTCGCTTTCCTCCAAGTCTAAGTGCCATGCTTGGGAGAGGGCAAGGACTTCTTTGCTCTGACTCGGGAGCTGGCTCTCCTCCTCACATTTCCCAAGCCTCTGCTTCTCAGCACTAATTCCTGTGGGTTCAGCCTCCCTCTCTTCATGCTCCCTAGACTCAAGGGAGTCCATTCCTAGCTAGTTTACAGAGAAGGATCCAGTTCTGTTCTTCCACAGTCAGGAAGCCAGTCCCTGCAGAACAGCACAGCAGCAGAAAGAAGGAAGGGACAGACCAGAGGAGGGTCCAGGACAGGCAGAAGCATCCGTCCTCCTGACAATAAGAGAGGAAGCGACATGAGCAGAATCTGCCTTGGGAAAATCAAACAGGAGAGGGTTCAAGTAGAACAGCTGCAGAAGCAGTCACAGGACAACAGACACAGAGCCCTGGGCTGCACGTGGCTCAGCAGTACACACACACACACACACACACACACACACACACACCACAAAACACAGCATGCATACACACACACACACACACACACACACACACACACACACACACACACAGCGTGCAGCTCAGCACTGAAGCACTTTCCCTGGGCGTAGTTACAATTTCCACATGTGGACATCCAGCAAACAGGAAGGAGCTCACACTAGGAGGGATCACACTTAGACCAAGGACTGAGGGGAGAGAAAAGGAAGCACCAAGCATAGTGTGGACAGCACTGACATCAAGTTTGTCTCCCCACAGTGTCCCCCAACTCAGTGAGCAGAGGTCTTGGGACTGGGAATAACACTGACGGTATCTGATATCTATTTAGAGATAGTGACCAGCACAGTCTCACAGAGCACACACCCTCCGACAACAACCACAGTAGTAAAGCCACTCACCCAGAGAGGATTGGTGTCATTTGCCACGTGTCCTGTTCTGCCAGGGATCCTGGGTTCTTAAACCAATCCTTCCATTCTGAACTTTTACAGACAGTATCATCCCTTTCTAGGTCTAAGAGTCCCATCAGTCCCCACACCCTTCTTAGCTACAGAAGAGCCCCTGAGACATCTGTGAAGAGAGGCTCACTCGATGTAGGACAGGCAGGTCTAAGGGAACCACATTTCTTGTCATGGATGGTTTTAGCCACCATGTGCATACTGGGAATTGAACCCAGGTCCTCTGCAGAAGCACTTAGTGATCTTACCCACAGAGCTAACTCTCCAGTACCCCTCATCCTGTGTTTATAGCCCAGCTGTGATTGTAGTACTCTGTGGCCCTTGACAAGGAACTTGAACACTTTGATCCTCATCTTGTCACATATAAAATAGGCAGTCTGCTTACCCCACAGAGAGGGTAAAGAGATTAAACGAGTTACCAGATGCACAGCACTAGTACAATGCCCATACAAGGAATGCACCACGCCACTCCCCCTTTCTGCCCTCAGTTGCAGCCGGCTCTGACCATCAAACCTGTGGATGCTCTGAATAACTATTAACATGCACAGCATTTGTGTGCAGCTGTGCACAGCCTCCCATAACACTCCAGTCCTTTTAGATTTCTTTTTTTTTTTTGTTTTTGGCATTTTTGAGACAGGGTTCCAGCTGGCCTGGAACTTATTCTGTAGACCAAGCTGGCCTTGAACTCAAATACCAGACACAAATGCTACATAGATCTGAATTGTAGCTTATTAAGTAATACATAATGACAGGAGATGGGAGTATACAGTTCTCACTGTGCACATAATTTTTAACTAAATGGCTTTGATCCATTGTCTATTTGATATATAGATATAAAATCCATAGTTTAAAGGAGTTAGTGTCCTGAGTTTCTTAACCTGAGACTGTGTGACCATGCACAAGATTCTTTGGCCTGATACACACACATACATACATACATACATACATGAATGATTGATTTAACCCTTCAGCCATTTTGGGGTTTACATTTGAGTTACATTAAGCGCATATTGTGAAACCATAATCATTATCTACTTATAAAATTTTCTGAAACCTACTCCACACCCTAACACCCTCCAGGNTCCAGGTCACCACATTCTATTTCTCTCTGGGTTCTCTGTGATAATTGTAGGTCTTCAAAGGTCAAGTGGAATCAGTGTTTGTGCTTTTCCTTAGGCTGTTAACATATGCTCAAGAGGATATTGATTTTATCCTTGATGTACCAGATGTCAGAGTTTCATCCCTTTCAATTTTTAAGATTGTTCTAGTCTGTAATACTCTCCTGAATGACTAGGCCACTGTATGCATGGATGATTAGCATCTCATTTTGATAATTCGTTGATCCTCTTCATGGGCTTTGAGTTCTTTCTACATTTGGACGCTTGTGAGCAATGCTCATATGAAGATAGGTGAGCAAATATTGGTTTAAATACCTGGTTTTAATTTTCTTGGCATAAACCCAGATGTAGAATTATTGGTCCAAATATAATCTTTATTTTTAAGGAACCACAGTACCTTAGTGTCATGTTATACTTTCATCCCTTTTAGTGATGCACAAGAATTCCAATTTTTTATGTCTTCAAAAACATGTTTCTTTTTTGTTTTGTAGTTTAATGATATCTAACTTAACATATATGAGGTGATATCTTGTGATTTTTGATTTCCCTTTCCTTAATGAATAAGTGGTATAAATGTGTATATGAATCATATATATGTATTAGAAAAGTATATTCAAGTTCTTTCCGACTTTAATTGTATTGTTTGATTTTGCGGTTGAGCCACAGTTGTTTCTTGTTTGTTCTGGACACTAACCATTTTTTTTTGGCCTTTTCAAGACAGGGTTCTCTCTGTAGCCCCAGCTGTCCTGGAACTCACTCTGTAGACCCAGGCTGGCCTTGAACTCATCAACGATCACCCTGCGTCTGCCTCCCAAGTACTAGGATTAAAGGCGTGTGCCACCAACGGTTTTTATTTATTTGAGTGTGTATGAAAGTACTGTCTGCATGTAGGTTTGTGCACCCGTGTTGTGCAATGCCATCGGAAGTCAGAAGAGGGTGTCGGATTCTCCTGGAATGAGTCTCCTGGAATTTGGAGTTAAACAGAACGGTTCTCAGCACCTTTGTGGGTGCTGGGGATCAAACCCAGGTCCTCTGAAAAGAGCAGTCAGTGCTCTTAACTGCTAGGCCATCTCTCAGCCTGGACACTAACTTTTATCAGATATTTTATTTACAGTTATTTGGTGTGATTCTAGCAGTGCCGTTTTCACTTCCTTGATTATGTCTATGTTTATTATAATTTATTTGACTTGATTGCATGCATTTGGCAGGAAGTGACATCATGTCTGATGTCTGTTTACAATTTGGAGTGACTAAGTCAGGCTTCTTATCACAGACATTACTTCCCTCATCTGTCAGCTTTTTTGGTAACATGTTTGAAATTTAATTTGAAACTATTCTGGGGTACACATTATCATTGAATCTACTTCTCCTTCTGTGCCTTCTCTCTCAAAAACTTTTCCTCCTTGTCTATCTGAGACATTGTACCCTGTGACCACTATGCCCCCATTCCCTCCTTCTCCTTGCTCATCCTGAGTCTCTGGAAACCATCCTTCTCATAGAACTTCACCCTTCTAGATTCCATGTATAATGAGATCACGCAGTGTTCTCCTTCTCTGTATGGCTGATGTCACTTAGCACCATCTCTTGCAGGTTCACTCATGTAATCCCAGTGACAGAACTGTCTTCTTTGTAAAGGCTCAGCTGCACTGTCTCGATGTTGTCCGCCATGTTTCCTTTAACATTCATCTACTGATGGACATTTAGTCTCCATGAAAAGAGGCAATGATCATGGGAGTTTAGCCACTTCTTCAACAGATTGTTTCAGTTCATGAATGATTGATTTAACCCTTCAGCCATTTTGGAGTATACTTTTCAGTGGCATTAAGCACATATTGTGAAACCATAACCATTATCTACTTATAAAACTTTCTGAAACCTACTCTGCACCCTAACACCCTCCAGGTCCAGGTCACCACATTCTATTTCTCTCTAGGTCTCTGTGATAATTGTAGGTCTCAAAGTCAAGTGGAATCACGTGTTTGTGCTTTTCCTTAGGCTGTCTTACAATATGCTCAAAGAGGATATTGATTTATCCTTGATGTACCAGATGTCAGAGTTTCATCCCTTTCATATTAAGATTGTTCTAGTCTGTAATACTCTCCTGAATGACTAGGCCACTGTATGCATGGATGATTAGCATCTCATTTTGATAATTCGTTGATCCTCTTCATGGGCTTTGAGTTCTTTCTACATTTGGACGCTTGTGAGCAATGCTCATATGAAGATAGGTGAGCAAATATTGGTTTAAATACCTGGTTTTAATTTTCTTGGCATAAACCCAGATGTAGAATTATTGGTCCAAATATAGTACTTTAATTTTTAAGGAACCACAGTACCTAGTGTCATGTTATACTTTCATCCCTTTTAGTGATGCACAAGAATTCCAATTTTTTATGTCTTCAAAAACATGTTTTCTTTTTATGTTTTGTAGTTAATGATATCTACCCTAACATATATGAGGTGATATCTTGTGATTTTGATTTCCCTTTCCTTAATGAATAAGTGGTATAAATGTGTATATGAATCATATATATGTATTAGAAAAGTATATTCAAGTTCTTTCCGACTTTTAATTGTATTGTTTGATTTTGCGGTTGAGCCACAGTTGTTTCTTGTTTGTTCTGGACACTAACCATTTTTTTTTGGCCTTTTCAAGACAGGGTCTCTCTGTAGCCCCAGCTGTCCTGGAACTCACTCTGTAGACCAGGCTGGCCTTGAACTCACAAAGATCCACCTGCCTCTGCCTCCCAAGTACTAGGATTAAAGGCGTGTGCCACCACGATTTTTATTTATTTATGTGTATGAATGTACTGTCTGCATGTAGGTTTGTGCACCCGTGTTGTGCAATGCCACGGAAGTCAGAAGAGGGTGTCGGATTCTCCTGGAACTGGAGTCCTCCTGGAATTGGAGTTACAGACGGTTCTCAGCCACCTTGTGGGTGCTGGGGATCAAACCCAGGTCCTCTGAAAGAGCAGTCAGTGCTCTTAACTGCTAGGCCATCTCTCCAGGCCTGGACACTAACCTTTTATCAGATATTTTATTTACAGTTATTTGGTGTGATTCTAGCAGTGCCGTTTTCACTTCCTTGATTATGTCTATGTTTATTATAATTTATTTGACTTGATTGCATGCATTTGGCAGGAAGTGACATCATGTCTGATGTCTGTTTACAATTTGGAGTGACTAAGTCAGGCTTCTTATCACAGACATTACTTCCCTCATCTGTCAGCTTTTTTGGTAACATGTTTGAAATTTAATTTGAACTATTCTGGGGTACACATTATCATTGAATCTACTTCTCCTTCTGTGCCTTCTCTCTCAAAACTTTTCCTCCTTGTCTATCTGAGACATTGTACCCTGTGACCACTATGCCCCCATTCCCTCCTTCCTGCCACTCAGTCTCTGGAAACCATCCTTCTCATAGAACTTCACCCTTCTAGATTCCATGTATAATGAGATCACGCAGTGTTCTCCTTCTCTGTATGGCTGATGTCACTTAGCACCATCTCTTGCAGGTTCACTCATGTAATCCCAGTGACAGAACTGTCTTCTTTGTAAAGGCTCAGCTGCACTGTCATCTCTTTGTCCGCCATGTTTCCTTTAACATTCATCTACTGATGGACATTTAGTCTCCATGAAAAGAGGCAATGATCATGGGAGTTTAGCTAGTTCTTCAACAGATAGTTTCAGTTCATACACGTGCATATCTCTGCATGCTTCTCTGTGTTTGTGTGTGTATATGTGTGTCTTCGTACAGACATGGAACTACTAGGTCATATGACTGATAATATCCCTTGATGCATAAACATCTTCAATTTTTCTGATGTCCAATTTATCTACTTTGTCACTGCCTATGCATTTGGTGTCACAGCAGTGACATCATTGCCAATTCCAATTTCATGAGGCTGTCATACTATTTTCTTCTAGGGGTTTATGGGTTTGGTCTTTGATCCATTTAGAGCTAATTATTATATGCTGTTAGGTGAAGGAGTAACTTCATTCTTTTGTCTGGGTAGCCTGGGTTTTCAATATCACTGAAAAGATTATTCTCTGGCTATTGGAGACTCTTCCTGTCCTAGTCAAAAATCATTTGAATACAGAGCTCTGCCACAATAAATTCTAATGTAAAACTCAATAGAACCATTCTTTTTAAAAAATATTTATTGGTTTTTAGTTAATTTATTTATTTTTAATGTGTATGAATGTACTGTCTGCATGCAGGTTTGTGCACACATGTCGTGCAATGCTGCAGAGGTCAGAAGAGGGTGTTGGACTCCCATGGAACTGGAGTTAAAGACGGCTCTCAGCCACCATGTGGATGCTGGGGATTGAACCTGGGTCCTCTGCAAGAGCTGTCAGCACTCTTAACTGCTAGGCCATCTCTCCAGCCCTAGAACCATTCTTGATAGCAATTAATTCTGTTTTTAAAATAGATAGCAAAAATGAATATTTACAACATAAGGAAAACAATATGAGGTGATGGACATGACAATTTTTCTGAGCTTATTTCATACTGCATGTATGTACTGAAATATTAGAATGTGCCCCCACAAACACACATGTATTAGGTATCAAATAATTTTTAACTTTAATCACTGGACAGTACATGTGACTATCTTGGAGATCTCTATCTCATTGGTCCACATCTCTGCCTTTATTTTGGTAGCACACGGTTTTGATTGTTACAGGCATGTACTAAATTATGAAACCAGGATCTATGTCTCCAATTTTATTCTTTTTCCAAGTTTCTTTTAACTATTTGTTTCCCTTGGGATTCCACTTGAATCCTAGAATGTACCTTTCTGTTTTTGTATAAAACACCACAGGGATTTTGATAGGATTTGCATTGACTCTAAGGATCACTTTCATTAATATTGTCATCTTTGAAAAATTAAATCTTTTTTGAGACAAGATGTTCCATGCCTGTAATTCCATTTACTCAAAAGGCCAAGGAAGCAGGACTACAAGTCTAATACTGTCTGGATTACATAACGTGTTCAAGGCCAGGCTGAGCAACTTACTGACATCCTGTTCCCTGTTTAAATAAAAGCTGCTGGTGGGGGAGGGGGCTTGGGTGTACAGCACAAGGCCTTGGACTCAGTCCGCTCTGGACATAAGTGGCTTCTCAAAGCCTCTCCTGGGCTCCCTCCTCCTGCCACAGAAGTGAATAAAGGAGTTGATTCCCAGTCACCCCTCAAGGAAGCTGCAGAAAAGTGTCACTATTATTATCAAATTAGCCTCAGGGTGACAGTTAGCACCTGCCACAGGACTGTCATAAGATGGAACAGAATTAAATGAACAGAGAATCACTAACATGAAGAAGATACATGACCATGACAGCTCTGGGTGCAAGTCAGGCTCAGCACAGCTCGGCATTTCAGAACAGGAAATAAAGCCACTGTCAGGAGTGGTAGTGTGAGGACACAGTGGTTGCAGCACTCACTGGGACATCTGCCCTGTTCCCTTCAGCCCTGGTGGCCCCTCCTTGCAGGGACACTTCTGTTTTCTCTAAAGCTGATGTGAAACTTCTTCCCCTTTGTCTCCCTGCAGTAGAGCAAAACCCACAAGGCCTCCCCATGGGAACTGTGGTCATCATTGTGGTCAGCGTCCTTGTTGGGGTGGAGGTGGGGCTCTGGTGAATGCTCTGGGCTGCTTTCCGCTCCTCACAAAGACCAGCAGGTACCAAGGCTTCTCCCACTTGATCCACACAAGGTGGCCTGGGCAGGAGGGAATGAGATGCCCCCCGTGCCCTCCTGGGATGCTTTGCACTCCTCCTACCAGCTCTAGCTCCTCAGTTGCTGACCTGAGCGCTTCTCCAGCAGATTCCTTACAAGGAATGTGGCCACTGGGGATGGAGAGGTGGCTAAGTGGTTAGAGCACTGACTGCTCTTGAGAGGACCTGGGTTCTGTTCTCAGCACCTAGGTGACAGCTAACAACTATCTGTAACTCGAGTTCCAGGAAAATTTGCCACTCTGTTTTGACCACGGCATGCATTGTGGGACACCTGTGCACTTACATATATGTAGCCAATACACACATACATATAAAATAAAGGAAGAAATAAAATATAACCCCCCCCTTATTTTGGGCACAGATATCAACTTCCCACTGGCCTCTGTTCTGTTTCCTCAGAAAGGAAACTTGCTGCCCTGACTGGGGAGTCAGTGCTCAGGACCCAGCAGCTCCTGCTGTGTTCTTCAATGACCCACCCAGTGAGGGGTCTAGCCTGGGGCTGAAGTGGTCCTAGGTGAGGTAACTCATAAAATGGCTGCAGTATTATCTGCATCACCTTGTATATGATATGGGAGTTCTGGGTATAACAGCAGGTGCTGCATTTGACATTATGTCTCTTGCTTTGGGCCACAGTCACCTCCTGTCCTGTGGAGATGGTGTGACCACAGCAATGTTGCCAAGCTGAGAGCTGAGACACACAGAACTCCCAGGATTCGGGCCCAATGGCTGATCCTGCTGATGATGTCTGGGTGTATATTGGTTAAATATATCATCTGTTGGACCTTTAATCACACGTGGCCACAATCCTCAGGATGTTCTTCCCTCCTAGAACCAGGCTGGCAACTTCACAAGGCCACAAGCCTCCTGCCAGCAGGAGACAGATCCTAGGCTGTGCTTCTGGCAAGGAGGGGGGAGGGGACCGTGAGAAGTCACTCGACTAGAAATGAAAGACATGGACTCAAAGGGACGATCTGGGAGAGAGACACAGTTTTAGTCATGCCAGCCATGTGTTTACATACTAAAAGTTACTGTGCTTTGGTCAAGGAAGTTTGGGGGCAGGAGAAAGGGAAAGGTGAGCCACCTTGGATTCTACCAGGGGGCTGCAGAGCTCCTTTTTGTGCATCCAGTAAACTGGAGGTGTAACATTTTGCTCAATACCTTAAGGGAAGGGGCCATCTGGGTCTGGAACTTCACAGAGATAGGCGAGGCAGGAAACACTGCAATATCCCAACCTCACGGAACTAGAGATAAGTCACAGAGACAACTTGAATGCCCATAGAGATATCAGATAACTCTTGGAAGTTCCAGGACAGGTCTTACAGGTCTGCCTTGAGACAGGCAGTTTCATTCCTACAGGTCAGGACATTTCTACTCAGTGAAACCTTCTGGTTGATCCTTTCCTGGGTCCTCAGTCCCAGTCCTGGGCCTTGGGTCAACATGAATTAGGACCTGTGCATGCTGAGGGCCATCACATTCTGGCCCTGGACAGGAGTCCTTTCTTAGCCTCTCCTCAGCTCCCCTTTCTTGAGCGCCCTCCATCAATTGGGGAGCTGATAGAGGAAAGTCGTTCCTGACTCTCCTTAGATACAGGCTGCCTTCCTCAGCATTTCCCAAAAGCTGTGACCTTCCCATCACCTCATGGATAATCCTTGCCTCTCCTAGGACAAGTGTCCAGCATGACCTCAGACAGCCAAAGCCTCCAGTGCCCAAATCAGGTGAGCCACCCTCACGTCCTGTGACTGTAGTCCACATCCTGTCCCCCAGTGTCCACTCCTGTAGTCTCTCAACCGGTGTATCCACCTTTCTTGGAGCATCAAAGGCTCCTCTGCTAAACAGCACAGGTACCTGGATTGCTGTGTCCACCCAGTCCTGTGAGATGAGGCCGTAGTCAACCCCTCAGTCTCACCTGCTGCGGCGTCCACCTGCGCATCTGCCACACCCACTCCAGTGTCGCTTGTGTAAAGTAATATGAGAAATCATATTCAAAAACAAGCGGGGGAGATGTGTCCTGCGGGGCTGGACCCCCTGGAGGTCCCTGGCAGAATACCTGGCTAAGATCACCCCGAGATTGAGATGTTTTCCTAGGATATTACGTTTTTCTGGTGTTGGACTTAGCATAACACTGAGCACAATAAAGATCTTTTCTTAGGGCCAGCTTATAGATACAAAACAAACTGTTTGAATGTGCCAGTAACTGGCAATTAAAATGCCTCTCTTGGGCACAGGGCTTTTTCCTGGCAGCAAGAATGGTCTGTAAGTCTTGAGTCAGAAATAGACTTAAAAATAGACTTCTCTCACAATATACATTACAATGCAAAGACCTGTGACAAATTGGAAAACAGAACAATTATATATGACTGTGTCTATAGAAAAACAAGTTCCAGTGATATGTGTAATAAAAACAAAATATATCATTCCATTTAAAATAAAGTAAAAACTCCTCTTTAACAATTAAAATAAAAAGACTCTTCAATCCCATTTCCCTATTTAAGTAAAGGAACAGGTTAAACAGTTTTCCTAGTTCCATGCAGCCACTGAATGTCTGAGTCCTGACAAAAGATAAATTACTTTACACCAGCCAATTGTCTTACAAAAACAAAACTGTTAGCTGAAGCAAGCAGTGGAATGGCTCTTAGTTCTCAGTAAAGATTTAAACTTTAGATTAGCAGATAGAGTTAGAAAAAACTAATAAGTAGTTTAGGATGCTATAGGAATAAGGTCTTTACTTTAATAAAAACTTAAAAGAAACTATTAACCTTAGGATATTAAGATATATTTGCTCTAGATTTAGGATAGAGATATAAGGCCAATATCTACTGTCAAGAAATTTCTACTGTGACATAGCAATTACTACTCGGTGTCCTGTAACTTTTCAATTATGACTTGTAATTAAGAGCTAACAAGTGAAAACTAATTGATCATGTTAAAAACTATTGATGCTCCTTTTTTCTTAAATGTTATTTCCTTGGTAAAGGTTATCTTAAGATTCCTACATTTTTACTTCAAAGAAAATTCATTTCCTGACTAAACTTTGTAATGTTTTGGTTTCCTGCTCTGCATGCCCCGTATCTCGTCAATCATGAAATAGATAATGAGTTCTGGTTAATGTATGAGTTTTGACCTATTAGTAACATATGTAATTGTAAAGCTCTACCAAATCCTTTGTTCTGCCTTCTCCTAAGACTGCTATATAAGCACTGCCCCTGTTCAATAAAGTTGCTGTGGATTTGGGAAATTTGTCTCTCATTTCTACAAGCCATCAGCTTCCTCGTGTTCTCCTGCCAAAGGGACTCTCCCAGAAACCCACGACCCGACAGAGAGCTAGCCGGGTGGTAAAAGTGTGGATTTGGGAAATTTGTCTCTCATTTCTACAAGCCATCAGCTTCCTCGTGTTCTCCTGCCAAAGGGACTCTCCCAGAAACCCATGACCCGACAGAGAGCTAGCCGGGCGGTAACAACCTGCTCACTAACTACCACAGTGGGGGGAGTGTCTCTACTGAGCAGATGATCATCTCCCCTGACTGTGAGGTCTGGGACCACATCCTCCTGTAGGAGGGGCCCAATCACCTCACATTCTCCTATAATTCAATGTTTCTTGTTTCCAGGACCTGGAACCTCAGACCGCTACACCCAGGTAAGTCTAATTCCTTCCCATCACACAGGGTCCCTGCAGGCTCAGGGAAGGGAGTTGTCAGACCCAGCACACTAAACACACCTTGTAAGGTTGTGATGTACTTAGCTCAACCCTGCACAGGACGAGCCTTCCTTCAGTGCAGGACCTCATTCCATGTGATACGCTCCTCACCTTCTGTCCCTCATGTGTCTGAGGGACCCTTGAGTAAAGCAGGGCAGTGTGGGTAGTGGGAGTATCTTCATGGGTGCAGGGATGACAAGGACAGGGTTTGGCACTGTGGTCTGTGTCCTGGTGAGGAAGCAGGTGCTCAGGATGCAGAGCTGCTCACACTGAGGCTGTGTGGGAAAATAGCCCCAGGGCAGCGAGCTGTGTCGGGTCAGAGGCCAGTGCTCTCTAAGCTCAGCTCTGCACTGCTCACTGTGGTGAAGCCTCGCTGGCCCTCCCTCCAGGTCCCCTGACATCTGTTCTCTCCACTATGTAGGACCCCATCTCCAGCCCCAAGGAAGCCACTCCTGTGTACCAGGTACGTAAGGGTGAGGAAGGTTCTGGATCCTCAGACCCAGGATCTATGCCCCCTCCACATCTGGCTGAGTTTGAACTTCAGGAAAGCACAGTGGACGTGTGGTGAGGGATGGTGAACAGAGGAGGGAGGACTGAGAGCAGGGACACTGAGCACAGCAGCCCAGTGCACAGAGCGTTCCCAGGCTAGTGAGAGCTGAGATGGTTGATGCTCTTCTGAGCAGGGCACAGGGATCTGTTCTTCTTTCTTTTACAGGAATTACTACACCCTAGCAGGAACATTTATGGCCAGATCAACCACTCAAGAGATGTGTCTTCTTAGAGTTCTCCAGAAGCAGCTGTGAGTGGACAAAGGAGAGTCTCCTCAGCTGCAGATGCAAGGAAGTGGGACAGAGATGGAATCTGAGCCATAAAGGAACTCTGGGAGTCGGGAAATGATGGGGATAACTGGGTGTTCTAGTTTCTCTTTAGATAATGTGACAAAACACCATGACCACTACCAACTTAGGGAGGAAAGGGTTTATTCAGCTCACATCTCCAGGGTCACAGTTCATCACTCAGGGAACCCAAGGTAGGAACTCAGGGTAGATACCTGGAGGCAGGAGCTGAAGCACAGGCTATGTAGGAATGCTGACTACTGCCTTGCTCCCCTGGCCCATACCCAGCCTGCCCTCTTATACTGTACAAAACAATCTGTGCAGGGAGGCACCACCCATAGTGGGCTGGGCCCTCCCACATTGCTCAACAATCAAGACAATACTCCACAGACATGGCCACAGACCAGTCCAACGGAGGCAATTCCCCAATTGAGGCTCTGTCAACTCAGGGTTGTCAAGTGGACACTAAAGCTATCCAGCACAATTGACCCCTTGTCAACTTGACACACAAAACACATCACTATTAAACCACCACCTTTCCAGTTCTTGTCCCCAAAGTTTGATATTAATATTAATCACAACATTAGACAGTACAACCGTAAAAGCCCCACAGTCCTTAAAACGTCCAAGCCCTTAAAAGTTCGAGGTTTGTTAAAAGTCCAGCAAAGTAGCTCAAGGCTGGACACCTGGGACTCATGAGCTTCTGGGCTCCAAAGAGTCTCAGCAGCTCCCTTTCTCTGACTCTGCCATCCATAGCACACACAGCTCATCTCGCAGGCCAAGGCTCACTCCATTCCACACCTGTCGCTGCTCTTGGTGGTCATCCCATGACCTGGTGTCTCCAAAAAGCTGAGGTCTCCACTGAAATGGAGGCAGCACCTTCACCAATGTTCTCTTTTAACCCCTTCTGGTGCAAAGCCTCAGCTTCTCTCCATGACCCCTGCAATCCTGGGGTCTTCACTGCAACCAAGATGCACTTCCACCAATGGTCTTTCTAATTAATTTATTTTTTTATCAAATATAGACCCATGGCCCCTCCATTCCCCCACCCCACCAGAGCTCATGCATTCTGCCAAACATGCTTTTCCTCTCTTTCTCAGTCTTTCTCAATATTCTCCATGTGGAAGTTGACTGTTTGGAGCAGAAGTTCACTGTTTCAGTCAGTTCTTCGATGCAGTCCTTTCTGTTGTTGTTGTTGTTGTTGCTGTTGTTTCCAAAATGCATCACTCCCAACTGCTTTGGACAAAAGCTCAAGGGGCCGTGCACAAGAAATACTTACAGCTAGGTAATTGGCACTAGCAACCACAGATGAGGGATACCATTCTTCGTTTGTTTTTCTGGGACTGTGTTACTTCACTCAACATGATGTCCTCTAGCTCCAGCCATTTTCCTACAAAGCTCATGATGTCGTCTTTCCTTACTGCTGCATAGAACTCCATTGTGTAGATGTACCACATTTTCACTATCCACTCATCAGTTGAGGGGCATTTGGGTTGGTTCCAGTTCCTTGCGATTGTGAAGAGAGCTAAAGTAAACATGGCCATGCATGTATCTCTGCAGTGGGGTGAGTCTTGAGGGTACATGCCTAGGAGTGGTATGGCTGGGTTGGGCAAGTTCATTCCAAGTTTTCCAAGTGTTCTCCACACTGCTTTCCATAGCGGATGTACAAGTTTACATTCCCACCAGCAGTGGATGAGTGTTCCCCTTTCCTCACAACCTCTCCAGGACTTGGTATCATTTGTTTTCTTGATCCTAGCCAGTCTTATTGGAGTAAGATGATATTTTAAAGTGGTTTTAATTTGCATTTCCTTAATGATTAGTGATGTTGAACACTTCTTAAGGTGTTTCTCAGACATCTCTAATTACTCAATTGTGAAGTCTCTGTTCAGCTCTTTGCTGCATCTATTGAGTGGGTCATTTGTTTTCTTTCTACTTTCTTTTTTGAGTAGTTTATATATTCTGGAAATCAATGCTTTGTCAGATGTTTCTGCAGTGAAGGTTTCATCCCACTCTGTGGGATTTCTCTTCACTTACTTGATCATTTCTTTTGATGTACAAAAGCTTTTGAGTTTAATGAGGTCCCATTTGTCAATTGTCGACCTTAATACTTGCACAGCTGCTGTCTGATTTAGGAAGTCTTTCCTACACCTATGTCTTGTAGTCTGCTGCAAACTTTTTCTGCTATCTCCTTCAGAGTTTGGGGTTTCACATTGAGGTCTTTGATCCACCTGGAGTTGACTTTTGTACAGGGCGAGAAGTAGGGGTTTAATTTCATTCTTCTGCAAGTGATGATCCAGTTTTGCCAACACAACTTGCTGAAGATGCTGTCTTTTCTCCATTGTGTCTTCTTGGAGCCCTTGTCATATATAAGATGGCTGAAATTGTTTTGCTCAATTTGGATCTTCAGTTTTGTTCCATTGGTCAACAGGTCTTTTTTTCTTGCCAGTACTAGGCTGTTTTTATGACTATAGCCCTGTAGTATAGTTTGAAGTCTGGTATAGAGATCCCCCTCTGTGCAGCTCTTTTCACTGAGTTATTTTGGCTATTCAGGGTTTTTGTTTTTCCAAATGAATTTAAGGACTTATTTTTTCAAGCCTGTGAAGAAACTCTTGGGGATTTTGATTGGAATTGCGTTAAATCTATACAAGAGTTTTGGTAAAATGGACATTTTTACAACGTTAATTTTCCTAATCCATGAGCATGGGAGGTTTTTCCATCTTCTGATGTCTTCTTCAATTTCTTTCTTTAAAGGTTTAAAATTTTTGTTGTAGAAATCTTTGGTGTCTTTGGTTAGGTTTGTTCCTAGATATTTTATTGTTTTTGAGGCTATTGTGAGTGGGAAGGTCTCTTTGAAGTCTTTCTCCAGTTGCTTGTTCTTGGTGTAAAGAAAAGCCATTGACTTTTTTAGGTTAGTTTTGTATCCTCCCACTTTGCTGAAGCTGTTAATCATTTCTAGGAGTTTTCTGGTGGTGTTTTTAGCATCCCTTAAGTAAACATCAGCAAATAGTGATAGCTTGACTTCCTCCTTTCCAATTAGTACTCCTTTAATTTCCTTTTCTTGCCTTAATTCTCTAGCAAGTGTTTCAAGCACTATATGGAAGAGGAGTTCACTAATGGTCTTTCCTGACCTCTCACAGTGCCAAGCCTCAGCTGCTCTCTGTGACCCTTTCAAATTTCAACACCAGAACCATATAGAAGACTCTTACACATTACCAAGTCCTGCTTCTGGGTTTGACATGGAGGCTTGGGCCCCTTCTGGAACATAGCTGTGTGCTGACCCTGAAGAAATTCTTCCCAGAAGATTTCACCACAATGATTGTGGTCTCTTGTTACTTACAGCTGATTTTTTTAGGTCCAGCTAACCAGCATCAGATGTCACAGCTAAACAAAGGTTTCACTTCTGGTTCTGGTCACTTGTTACTTACAGCTGATTCTTCAGCCTCAGCTGACGAGAACCCACAGATTCTTAATTCAAAAATGTCATACCAGCATCCATGATGGTCTCTGCTTCCCCTTGAAGCTTCACAAGCCAGGCCTCCATTGTCTACAGCTCTTTCAGCATAACTGCTCCAAGTTCCACTGCAACAAATTCCAAGAATTCAATGGCTTTTCCAGGCCAATGTTCCAAATGATTCCACAATTCTCCCTCAAAACACCAAGGTCAGGACTCTCACAGCATTTAGCCCACAATTCTCCCTCAAAACACCAAGGTCAGGACTGTCACAGCATTTAGCCCACTCTTGGTACCAATTTCTGTTCTAGCTTCTCTTTATTTGCTGTGACAAAACACACTGACCACTACCAACTTGGGGAGGAAAGGTTTTACTCGGCTTGCATCTCCTGTATCACAGTTCATCACTCCGGGAGCCCAAGGTAGGAACTCAGGGTAGGTACCTGGAGGCAGGAGCTGGAGCACAGACAATGGAGGAATCCTGCTTACTGACTTGCTTCCCTGGCCAATGACCAGCCTGCCCTCTTATACTGTACAAAACAACCTGCCCAGGGTGGCACCACCCATAGTGGGCTGGGCCCTCCCGCACTGCTCAACAATGAAGACAATACTACATAGACATGGCCACAGACCAGTCCAATGGAGGCAATTCCTCAGTTGAGATCCATCAACCCTGGTCTGTCAAGTTGACACTAAAGGTATCTAGCACACTGTGTTTCTAGAGGCCTAGCGATGCTCCCTGATACCTGGAGTGAACATCAAGTTCCTAGCTGTGCAGGAAGATGGGCTCCAGGGACAGTGAAGGACTCTCATGGTCACGTGGAAAGGACTGAATGAAGAGACCCTTTCCTTCACTTGCTCCTCTTGTTCTCAAGTGACTTCTCTTGAAAAATCAACAAATGAGTGTGCAGAGTCTAGATAAGGGAATTGGATTGGATGGGTCATCCCTCAATGTAAGCAAAGCCATATACAGAAAACCCACAGCCAACACCATCCTAAATGGAGAAGAGAAAGAAGCATTCCTATTAAAGGGAGGAACTTGGCAAGGTTGCCCCCTGTCACCACTCCTCTTCAATATAGTACTTGAAATACTTGCTAGGGCAATAAGTTAAGAAAAGGAAATTAAAGGAGTAGTAGTTGGAAAAGAGGAAGTGAAGCTATCCCTTTTTGCTGATGATATGATTGTTTACTTAAGGGATGCTAAAAACTCCACCAGAAAGCTCCTAGAAACGTTTAAGAGTTTCTAAAGTGGCAGGATACAAAATTCACCTAGAAAAATCAGTAGCCTTTCTTTACACCAACAACAAGCAACAGAAGAAGGAATACAAGGAGACTTCCCCACTCACAAAAGCCTCAAAAACAATAAAATACCTAGGAACAAACCTAACCAAAGACACCAAAGAGCTCTACCAAAAAAACTTTAAACCCCTGAAGAAGGAAATTGAAGAAGACATCAGAAGGTGGAAAGACCTCCCATGCTCATGGATTGGGAAAATTAACATAGTAAAAATGTCCATTCTAC